>MU604018.1:49175-68700 GCA_025201845.1 Martensiomyces pterosporus | reverse complement strand
CGTGATCATGAGCACCGGCATTCTGGGAAACAAGCTGCGCATCGTGTCCACCAACTCGGGCCACATAATTCCCTTCTCTGACCAGGTCATCCACCTGAAAGAACGCACAGCCAACGTCAAGATTCAGCAGCCAAAGGACTACAGCGAGATTTCACGGCGCCTCTTCAGCGTGCAGTCTCCCGGATCGGAGAGCAGCGACTCTGCAGCCTCTGATGCAACGGCAGCTGATACAACAGCAGATAAACAGGCTAAATCCAAGCTGGACGAGAAGGCCTCAGAGGCGGTGCAATCGAAGAGCGCCAAAGAAGCAAAAGGCGTTAACTGGGGAAGCATCTGGTACCTGGCTCGTCTGTGCGACATCCCGGTCATTGCTGTCATTTTGCTTCCAGCGCTACTTGGACCAATTGTCACGTTCATCGGAGGCAGCTTTCAGCTGGATGCGCTGAAGGCAAACGATAACGCAGCTGACAATACAGCTGTTCTTGTGTACTTGGGGGCCAGCGTGCTCTCTGGAGCGGCCACCCATGTTATTCGGACGACAGAAAGATTTGTAGATGACAGCATCATCAAGAAGTATTTGAGCGAGCGGATAAACACAATGTTCCTCCGTGGACTGGTATATGCGCCCATGATGTTTTTTGACAGCACAAACAAGCAGGAGATCATATCCGCCTACACGGAAGGTTCCGATGAGCTGGTCTTTGCCATTCCACACTTTGTGAGAACCGAATCGGCATCACTTCTCTCGACTGCTTTGGCTGGCTATCGCGTTGTCACAAAGGCTCCTCAGCTCATCCTTCTGACTCCACTGCTGGCATACTTGACGCACAAAGCAGACAAATGGGCCACCCCTGCCAAGAAGGGCGTGAAGAGCATCACCAAACGCAGCGGTGTCAGTCAGATGAGGATCTTTGATACGATTGTCGATGGCCAGCGGTCAATCAGGCTGCTTGGGGTTGAGGACCATTTTATCAGCGAGTACATAGAAAGCATGGACAAAACAACACGCCTGAAGCTACCAAGGGACACGCTTGGTTCTCTCTGGACAACGATATATGCAGCTACCCGTACCATATCTAGCGCCATCGTTATATTCGCCATGATCCTCCAGTCGCATCTGACGTCCTTCAGGCTTACATCAGGAGAACTCAAGACATGCGCGCACCTCTTCAACGAACTCGCAAGGAACCTCATTTATGTGGTTGGCTTGCGTAGTCGAGTTGTTGATTATTGCAATCACGCCTCGGTGCTAAGGACATACGCCGAGCTAGAGCCTGAGGCATCGCACAGCACCGAGAGCGTTTCGCCGCCCAGCGAGTGGCCCACTGCGGGAAAGATTGAGTTCCGCAACTACAGCATGCGCTACAAGGACGGCCTAGATCTGTCGCTGAAAGATGTCTCGCTCATAATCCACCCTGGCGAGAAGGTTGGCATTGTCGGACGGACTGGTGCAGGCAAGTCGTCGCTGACTAGGGCGCTATTCAGGCTGTGTGAAGGTGCTAGCGGGTCGATTCTGGTCGATGGCGAGGACATTTCAAAACTCAATCTTGGCGAGATGCGGCCACGGATTGGCATTATACCACAGGATTCGGCACTTTTTAGCGGAACAGCCCGAGGAAACCTCGACCCACTGCACGAGTTCACGATTGAAGAAACATGGGCTGCTCTTGTCAAGTGCTCGATGGCAAAGATAATCGCCCCAAAATGCAAACCCCCACGCAACCCTGAGACCAGAGCCAGTTCAAAGGCAAGAAATGGTGGCACTGGTGATGGTGGTGACAGGGATAGTGACAGTGACAGTGACAGTGACGGCGGGAGCGATGACGACTGGGGTGAGGAAGAAGGGGAGGAGGAGAGGGGCCAGAGGGAGAGGTGGGAGAAGGCCGGGTGGCTATTGCGCTTGTTCCTCCTGGCATTTGATAGGGCAGCAAGGCCCAAGGACAACAGCATGAAGAATATCGGCCTGCGAAGACGCGTGTCGTATCAGGGGCATGGCTTTAGCGCCGGACAGCGCCAGCTTTTCAGTCTGTGCCGTGCGCTCCTGCGCAGACGAAAGATCCTTGTCCTTGATGAAGCCACAGCAGATGTTGACTTGGAAACTGACAAGGCTATGCATGACGTTATCCACAACGAGTTCAAGGACTGCACGATCCTCACGATTGCACACCGTCTGGATACTGTGATGAGCAGCGACCGAATCATCGTCATGGACCAGGGGCGGGTTGCCGAGTTTGACACCCCCAAAAACCTCATTGCTAAGGGCGGCCTGTTTGCCCAGCTCGTTGAGACAAGCAGCATTGGAAAGTAAATCATTCCTATATTCTGTTTTCGTATTCCCAGCCATCCAGTGGCAGCAGCTTATCCACAAACTCAGTTTATATTTCTGCTTCGCCAGGCGACTATCGCATCTTTTTATCCTCTTCTCCGTATATGGCA
Source organism: Martensiomyces pterosporus (assembly GCA_025201845.1). NCBI lineage: Eukaryota > Fungi > Kickxellomycota > Kickxellomycetes > Kickxellales > Kickxellaceae > Martensiomyces > Martensiomyces pterosporus. Next base: position 66,264 of record MU604018.1, on the reverse strand, counting down.
GTGCGCTGAACATGTAAGCTGTCAATCACAATACGCTTCCCATTACGTGTGAAACGGCTGTCGCAGAAAGCAAAATGCACAGCAATCTCGCTCTCTGTGCCTGGCGGTTGATGCTGGCCACTTTTCTCTCTCAGCATAGGTCTCAGCCAGCTATTGACTTTTGTTCAAATTCGCCACTATGCCTGTCAGCGACTTGGATTTCCATACCCTCGACCGCATCTTTGCTATTGTTTACAACGATGTGAGAGCTTCCGGTGACTGGTTCACCATTGGTGACTATGTGCGGTTATTGCCCATTGCATCTACGTGCCGCAGCTGGAGGTACCATGCCGTCAGATATCTCTATCGCACAGCCATTGTGCAGTTTGAAGCCAGTGTCTCTGATCGAAGAGACAGCGCTTATAGAATCCCACCCGGCCTGCAGTCTATGGATGATTGGAATTCTTCGAACGAGGAGCTGCCACAGCGGCCAACTCGGCAGGTACAGCCAGCTCCGCAGACGGAAGAGCCAGCTGTAGTTGCAATGCGTACAAACTGCGGCCTGTTTGCTGGCAGCAGACTCAGCAAGCTATGCACTGAGATTATTTTTGTTTCAAATAGCTATGACGCCGACTTTGGTCAGTTTTCAGAGCTCCTTCAAGACCATGGGTTTGACACTGTGAGCTGGTCTCACGTCAATACGCTGAGTATTGCAGATGCCAACTCCTACGGGCGCCGCCGCAGGGCTGTCCCGACGACCGCCAACTCAACATGCCGCTACCTCGTGGAAAGGCTGCCGAATATTAGAATACTAAGGTACCAAAACTCCCGCAGCGATAGGCCCTCCATTCCGAAGCTAGTCCGCAGTCTCAGTGTCGCGTACATGAAGCAGCTCCAGGGGCTTTACTGCTGTGTGTATGAGGCGCTCCGTCTCGATGGCATGGTCGCCCGAAATGTTACACACTTGGCAGTCGGCAGGGATCTTGGAAGAGGATTCAAGGACATGTACAGCATACCGGCTCAGTGCGCAAATACGCTCAAGACTCTGCATCTCTACTACCCGCGTGGGCTCTTGTGGAGCGGGTTTGCAGGCAAGGATGTCTGGTTTAGCAGCTTGGAGCAGCTGACCTTGGAGTTCCTCCCGCTACCGCTATCGCTTCTGACTGGAATGCCCCAGAACATGTGGTACAACTGCCTGCAGATCAGCCAGGGAGATAGAACTTGGCAACAGCAGCATTTTCCAAAGCTGAAAACCCTAGCAATCCGCAGCTACTACACAGAGGACGACAGCCTTTACTCGGTGTTTTATGGCTCGCCGCTGCAGAGCGTCACAATTGACGTGTATGAGAGCTCCTTTCAGCACATCCAGGCACCAATGGTGTCACGTATATCCCACTTGTGCATCAGCGGGTTCTCACTGGGCCTTCAGGAGCCAGAGGTTTTCCACGCCGGACTATCAAAGCTACTCTCTTTCCCATCGACTGTTCGCTCGGTCAAGGTAGAAGGTGGTGGGTCCATGCCATTTCCAGCACCGGCTGCCTTTGAGTGGAAGGACATCCAAAAGCTCGACTTCAGATTCCATATCAATCTGTCGGCCGTGGTCTGTATAATGGAGCAGCTGCCAAAGCTGGAGTACCTGCGAGTAGACAAAATACACGCTGATCTATCGCAGGCTCCTACTGAAAGGGGCAGCCCAAGCAAGCCACCGAGTGTGTTGCTGCAGCTGGCTAACAAGCGAGTGACTGAAATGGTACTCTTTGCAACAGTGCTACGTGTTCAGCCGACGACTGCTATGCAGTGCCTCCACCACATTTTGCCGCGCGTGCCATCTCTGCTGAAGCTCTGTATCCGGTGCAGAGATATTGGTGCGGTTCGCAAACTTGTTTTTGACCCAACATCTGGCCTGGGTTGCATGCCAGACCAGCTAGAGATTGTAGAATACAGAGGACGTGGCTAGGGCCTTCTTGTCGATGCACTAGTGTTCTTTTCACACCTACAGCAGCCATCATTGCCTAGTCGATTCAAACATGGAATTTATTTGCCCAGTGCTTCGTTTGAGTCTACATCTACCTCGCCAGCGCTGACCAAGGTGCAGTTATTAGCGTGGAAGGCATGGCGGCAGACTACCAGAGCGCGCTTGCTTGGGGCGGCGGGCTGCATCAGGTACGGCATCGGCGGCAGTAAACAGTGTAGACAGACGAGCAGACGATGGCTAGGTGTCGCTGAAAGGAAAGGCGGTGCTTCAAAAGCTGCACTCCGGGATCTTGCTTCTCTACTGCTTTTTAGGCTCTCCGGAGACATTGTGCACATTGACGTCACTGCATTCATTGCTTGTGGAATCTGATAATGTCTGGTGGATCAGCACATCAGCAATTGATTATATTGTTCACGTGATTGCGGGCCATACACCCAAGATAGCATGTATAGCATCTATCAGTTCAGGAATAATTTCCTTGCTGGCAGCAAATCATTTTCCAGCGCTACCTTTGCCTTGTTCTTACCCCATTTCTTTGCATCAGCACGGCATACGGTCCTATAGATATACCCGGATACATTCACAACACAAAATGTCGCTGACAGGGTTTCTCTTCGGCAACGTTGACGAAGAAGGGCGCCTCTCTGACAGCGAGCTTGACGACGAGCTGCGCAACACACTGGGCGGCGAGGAAGCGAGCGAGTACTTGACAGGGGTGCTTGGATCTAGTCTATTCAACGATGCACCTGACAAGAAGCCACAGACAGACGCCCCTACCCGCGGAGACTCAGTGTCAGCCATGCAAGCGAGCACCGCGCCAACGCCTGCAACTGGGTCACCGACAATTAAGCCAAATGCGGATGCTGTGGATTTCTCTGACTTTAACGAGCTAGCTGATGACGCTGCTGTGCCTATGCGATGGCGTGAGAATCTACCTATGCCGGCGATGCGGCTGAAGCATAGCACGGCTGTCTTGCGTGCTGACGTTGACGATGACTACGACTCGGACGAAGATGGCGAACCAACCACCGGTGCGACAAGCATGGATGCCGATATAAAGGCGGAGGCGGCAGGACAGGCAGTGAATCCGCCTTTCGGCGTCGCTACAGATGAGACCACTGGGTCGGTGCTTGCTATTCTGCCTGCAAGTGCACCCGGTGCTGCAAGCAAGGGCGATGTCGGGGACTCTGACTATGATCAAAATACACTGCTAGAAAACGACGAGGAGATCTTGGAGGACCTGTTTGACTCGCCAACGAAGAGCGCTCCTGGGACAGCAGGTAAGGATGCTGTGCATAGCATGCTGGTGCCAGCTGGTGGCGACGAGCAACAGGCTGACCAGCCACCCAAGGTGCCTGTTCTATCCGAGGAATCAAAGGAGAGCAAGGATGTCACACAAGCGCTGGTGCCAAGGGCAGTCAAGCGGATCCCATCTGGCCCGCTGCAGTTCACAGATTATTTTGGCTGTCAAATCATCCGCCACATCAAAAAGCCGCGGCGAACGCGCTTGGCTGAACGGCTGCAGCAGGAGCAAGCTGACGGTGATGGTCTGCAGCAGATTGCGCTGAAACAGCAGCCAGCACTTGATACACGGAGGGTCTTGGCCAGCAACCACAGTGTCGAACGGCAAGAGCCATTCCTGCACAGCGTTCTGGCGAAATCCATTGCTGCTGATGAAAACACAGATGTTTACGTTACGATTGACGCGGATACGGGGGCGGTGACGTCTCAAACAATGGCTCCCAAGAAACCGGCTGATACACCGGCGCAGCTTTTCAGGAAAATGCCCTACCCACTGGATCTGGAGGACTGGGAGAAAAGCATTATCTGGCAAGGCGACGACGGCGGGGACAATAGCAAAAGCAGCAGCAGCAGCAGTGACAAAGGCGCATGTAGGCTCGAAGCAGAGGACATCTTTTCGCAGCCAAGGAACAGTCTGATCGAGGACTACGAGTCGCATATCATCTGGGACACCGAGACGCCATTCCAGCCGTGTACGCAGCTGCAAATCAACATGAACGACATGCACATGCTGTTTGAGGATGCCAACAGCATCAAGGAGTCGAACGCTAGGGAGGCTGAGCGCTTGCGGCTGCTCGAGGGCGTGGACAGATTCAACCTGTCCAACGACCACTTCTACGAGGCGCTGCAGGAAGGAAAGGTCCATCGTGTGCGACAGACGTTTGGACAGCTCATCATTGCGCACTCGCTGCCTTCGTTGCGGCTCCAGCCGCCGTACTTCAAAATGCGCCATACACGTGCAGACCTGAAGGCGTGGCATCGCCCGTGCCTGCAGGTGCCGATAAACGCGCCGATCCAGTTCTCGCGCGCGCGGTCTGCGAAGAAAAAGAAGCAGAAGCATTCGATGGAGAACCCGTGGGCCGCCAAGGACATCACGCTCAAGGACACGGCGGACAGCATCCTCATCGAGTATTCGGAGGAGTACCCGCTGGTTCTCTCCAATGTTGGCATGGGCAGTGTGTTTGTCAACTACTACAGAAAGCGCGGGATTCAGGACAGGTCGTTCCCAAAGGTCGATCTCGGCGAGCTGTTTATCCTGGACGTTGCTGATATCTCGCCGTTCCTCAATTTCGGCAACATCGAACCGGGCCAAGTGATCCCTGCTCTGTACAACAACATGTTCCGTGCGCCGTTGTTCAGCCAAAGGGTACGAAAGACCGACTTTTTGGTCGTCAAGCATGTGGCTAAGGGCGAGAGCAAGTGGTATGCGCGCAGCATCAAGTACCAGTACATCGCTGGCCAGACATACCCGCTGCAGGAGGTGCCTGCGCCGCACTCGCGCAAGGTCACGACGACCATCAAGCACAGGCTGCAGGTCGCCGCCTACCGACTGATGAACCGCAACCAGTACCACTTGCTGCAGATGGCCAAGCTCTCGCGGCTGTTCCCAGAGTACAGCGACCTGCAGATCCGCCAGCGGCTGAAGGAGTTTTGCGAGTACCAGCGCAAGGGGCTGGGTGCGGGGTATTGGCGGCCAAAGCACAACATGCCCATCCCCGACGAGGAGAACCTGCGCAAGATGCTGACGCCCGAGATGCTGTGCCTGTTTGAGAGCATGCGGGTTGGCCAGCAGCAGCTGCACGATGCAGGGAAGCTGGGCGAGGAGGAGGAGGACAACGCCGATGAGTCTGGGGAGTCCAAGCTGTCGATCGAGGAGCTTCTGGCTGCATGGAACCTGACGCGCAACTTCATCAATGCCACGCAAGGAAAGGCGATGCTCAAGCTGTACGGCGAGGGCGACCCCACGGGCAAAGGCGAGGGCTTCAGCTTTGTGCGCGTGTCGATGAAGGACATCTTCCTGCGTGCCGGCGAGAGCGTCGAGGAGAAGCTGGCCGAGATTGAGGCACGGCCAAAGAGCGCGCATCGATACAACGTCGCGGAGCAGCAGCAGATATACAAGGAGGAGATTTCGTGCATCTGGAACAAGCAGTTCAAGTCCCTCACACAAGAAGCGCCTGTCGAGGAAGATGTGTCGGAGGCGTACCAGGACGAGAACATTATCGTTCCAGAGGTCAACGACATGTTTGGCGACTCGACAACCGGACAAGGCATCTCGGCTATTTCGCCTGCTCACATGGTGCCTGGCAGTGCAATGGACGTGAGCCAAAAGCTGGCGCGCGGGTCAGGGAACCACCACCACCAGCAGCTGGCCACAGCGCATGCGAATTTCATCCAGCCCAACCGCAAGGGCCTGGTTGTCCGGCGTGCAGTCAAATCGCCGTACACCGGCGAGCTTATGTGGCGCTCGGAGGTAATCAAGGACTCGGCCATCATCCAGGCATATCTGCGCCAGCGCCGTATCATCGAGAATCTGGCGTACGAGCGCGAGGATCTGTTCGATGGCGACGACATGGGCAGCGGGCCCGGGTCTATGGCCGACCTGGCTGGCGAGACGCAGATGCACCTCAACCGACTCAAGAAGGCGCGCGAGAGGCGCGTCGTTGATTCCAGAGAGCACGAAAAGAGCCATATGACGACGTTCTCGCTGCCCCAGCCAAACAAGCCCAAGAAGGAGGTTATCCGGCGCTGCGGTAACTGCGGGCAGCTGGGCCACATGAAGACAAACAAGAAATGCCCCCGGTACTTCGAGTTCAACCCAGTCTAGGTGGCACGCACCATGCAGGCCCTCTTTCAATATACCTCAGCAAAAAATGACCCGGCTCGGCACACGGCTCGAGATGGCAATGGCATGCTGTGTGTGCATCAGCGCGTCTGCAGCCAGCTCTCCACGCCTCTCAAAGAGTGCTGTCGCTGGCAAAAGCTTAGCGCCCCTAGTTTTCCTCTGCTCTCCATTTTCCAGTTATAATTAGCCGCAATTTTATTCTCTCTGGTCATTTCCACACAGCCCACTCAACTAACAGTCGAGCTGCGTTGCGCTTAGTACATTGCGAGACAGGCACAGCAACAGAAAGGAAGAAAAAAAACAGAAATGGCAGACACAGCAGGCGCAGCGATGGTCGAGGAGCCCCTTGATCTTGTCAGGCTCAGCTTGGACGAGCGGATCTACGTGAAGCTTCGTGGAGACCGCGAGCTTCGTGGGAGGCTTCACGCATACGACCAGCACCTCAACATGGTGCTGGGCGAAGTCGACGAGACCATCACCATTGTGGAAGTGAGCGAGGAGACCCAGAGCCAGACTGTCCGCACCGTCAACCGCAAGGTGCCAATGCTGTTTGTCCGTGGCGATGGTGTCATTCTGGTACGTATATCCAGTCCAAGATGCAGATAGGCTGTGACACTGCCTCTGCTGATAGGGAATGCAGCGCTAACCCACCGTGCTCTCCCCTTTTTCTTGCTGCCGCGTGCACACGGCCCTTCTTTCTGCCTGTAGGTGTCGCCCCCATCCCGCTCTTCGTAGACTGCAGCGATGCAGCGGTGCTGAGTGCGCAACGGCGAGCACAGCAGCCGATGCCAGGTCCAGCGCTGCCCCAGCTGCTAGAAGCCTCTTCTGCTGCTCTTCCCCCAAGCGCGGATGGCCTGCTGGCCAATCAAAACGCCTGCTTATAAACCCACTTGTTTTTTTTTTCTTAGTGCGCTCACTGGCAGAGCTTAATGCTGCTGGAAAGGGGCGAAGGGCCGCCAGCCCAAATCGCCAGCGCGCTCGCCTCCCATTCCCCTCCCTCGCTTTCTTTCTGTAGCTAGCAAGCTTTTCTTCCCCTTTTCTCCTGCTTGTTTGTTTGGTCGCTGGTAATTGACGCGTGCGCACATGTAAATGCACACAGTGGGGTAACCGAATGAAAGCTTCTGGCACAAGGAACCGCCCGCAAACAGCAGATAGACAACTGAATCAGCAAGCACACCCCGGAAACAAAAATGACCAAAGCACCGGCGTCAAAGGAGTTGGCGGCACCACGGGCGCGTCGCGGACGGCCTCCAAAGAATAAAAGAGGTGGCAGGGGCACCGGGCGTGGGCCAGGGCGGCCGCCCAAACGGCCTCCAAACGAGAGCGATGGGCTGCAGGCAGATGCGGGCAGCGCCAAGCGGTCCAAGACCGCTACTGCTGCTGCTGCTGAGGCCAAACCCCCGACAGACGAGCAGACAGTGAGGCGGCGACGGCCATATACAAAGCGCAAACAAAGGCTGGAGAAGCTGGACCTGGATGCACGCGTGTTTTTTTCTAACCGTCTGACCGCGCGCGATGCAGACACAGCGCGCTTTGTTCCTGACGAGGAGGACCGGATTGCGTTTGAGGAGGCGCGTGCGGCGGCCAGTTTGCATGAGGCCAGCAAGACTGGCGTTGCACAGGGCTGCTCGGCTGATCCCAGCACGCCCTCGACACCCAGTGCGGTGACCGGGGTAGGGTACCAGGTCAAGAAAATCCGCATTGGCGCGTTTGAGATCGACTCGTGGTACATCTCGCCGTACCCGGACGAGTACAGCCGACACCCGCTGCTGTACATCTGCGAGTTCTGCTTAAAGTATATGAAGAGCGAGTACACGTACCGAAGGCACTGCTTGAAGTGCCCGCAGCGCCATCCGCCGGGCGACGAGATTTACAGGGACGGCAGCATTTCGGTGTTTGAGGTCGACGGGCGCAAGAACAAGATTTACTGCCAGAACCTGTGCCTCATTGGCAAGATGTTTCTGGACACAAAGACGCTCTACTACGACGTCGAGCCCTTTCTCTTTTACATCCTGTGCGAGTGCGATTCGCGGGGCTACCACTTTGCGGGCTACTACTCGAAGGAGAAGCGTTCTGTTCAGGGCTACAACCTGTCATGCATCATGATCTTGCCGTCCAAGCAGCGCGAGGGATACGGCAAGCTGCTGATTGAGTTTAGCTACCTCTTGTCGAAGAAGGAGGGCACGCCGGGGTCGCCTGAGAAGCCGCTGTCCGACTTTGGGCTGCTCAGCTACCGCAGCTACTGGCGCCGCACAATCTACGAGATCCTGCTGGGCACGTCTGGTGCACAGGGTGTAGCAGCAGGGTCGATCTCGGTCGAGGAAATTAGCAAGCGGACCGGCATGACTGCCGATGACATCATCAGCACTCTGCAGACCGATGGCATGCTGCAGCGCATGCCAGGGTCGCCCAGCTACACGATCGTTGTGGACACTGGCAGAGTTGACGAGTATCTCGCCAAGGCCCAGGCAAAGAACCCACGCAGAATCGACCCGATGAAGCTGCGATGGGCGCCGTTTCTGACCAAAAGCAACCCGGAGCCCGTGTCGGGCAACGCGAACAGCGCAGAGGAGGAGCTGTCAGCAGGCGAGATATCAGTCTAGGCTGCTGGAAAGCTTCAGTCACTTGTTTTTTGCATTCGTCGCTTCGCCTTACTCCATGCCGCTCTCTCCCTCCCATTCCTGTTTCCGCATCTTTTGTAATATTTACTCGCGTTGAACAAAAACATGATGGCCAAGCATGCAGGGCAAATGTAGGCATTCCGCTTCCAAAGAGCGAGGCGTGATCGACGCCATACTGCACGCTGTAGGCGGTAGCAATTAAAAATCCAGGAATTCCCTGAGCCGAGTTTCGGCCGGAGCGCCAAAAATTCCAATTGCGCCCTTTTCCTTTTCCTTTCGACAGTATCAATAGCCACAGGAGGCAATGAGCAGCGTGGACTGGTTCTCCTACTTTCTCCACCCGGACAGGCTGCGGGAGGACTTTGGCCACCAGAGCAGCACGCCCAGATGGAGCTCGCCCGGCGAGCGGCGCACAGCCGGGATACATGTCCTGCGCGGCCTGCTAGGCACCAGCAACTTTCGCGAGTTCGTCATTAGTGCCTACCCTGCATTCAGGGACGCACACGGACAGCGGCTGTTAAGCTACAGCGGACCCACGCCGCCCTCAACCCCCATATCGCCGTCGGTGGGCGGGCTGGACACAACAGACATCAAGAGCATCAGCCGCATTGGCCAGTGCTCCAGGTTCAGCATGTCGCCAGACACGGGCCTGCCAAAGGAGAGACTTGCTGCTGTAATCAAATCGAGTGAGCTGCCGGAACTAAGTGCTAGACAGCAGCGGCTGCTCAGCGTGGCCAGAGACCTGGCTGCACTGGTTGGATTCGATGTCGAGGAAGTGGAGATGGCGGTGCATGCGACTATTCGCTTTATATACTACCTGCACCTGCTGGAGACGGCCACAGATGATGAGCACCGAAGCGAGTGCGAGTTCCAGTACAGACGGTGGACAGTCAGATCGGCGTATCGCGAGGAGGATATTGGATTGACGATGGAGGTCGCACACAGCTCTGCTATGCAGGTTAACTGTCGCAAGCTGGAAGCCTACGCCGAGTCGCTAGATCAGTCGAACGAGCAGGCAAAGAGTCTAAAATACCGCGTGGCTTACGATCTGGCACGCGTTTACTTGGCTCAGTCCGAGTTTGCGCGAGCACTGGATATGTTTAGGCAGTGCCAGCAGATCGACCCAATGAAAGGAAGAACGGACAAGTTTGGGCTCGCTAGTAGACAGGGCAAGCCTAGCGTCGACGAGTACGTTGCATCGTGCGCTGCAATTGTGCAGTCGCTATCGGATAACAGCCAGTCTGCTGCAGATACGGGCGGCAGCCACGGGGAGCTGGAGCCACCTCGCTCACGGCATGAGCAGATGATGTCGCTCGTCGCTGCGGGCGAGTACTCGGACGCCTTGAGCCAGTGCCTTATCGCCGCACTCGAGGAGGAAGCAAACAGAAACAGCTACTCAGAAAACAGCTACTCCTGGCTCCTTTGCATCCACCCAAAGCTCCTGCATCACTGCGCCAAACAGACGCCCAGCGACATTGACGAAATAAGAAATGCGCTGTTTGATACAGCAGCTGCGTGGATTGAGTCCGCAATTGAGTCTGGAATGCTAGGTGCAGACGACCGCGATGAGATGGAGACCAGAGCAACGGCAGTCATAATGTTTGTTACCGGCGATGCCGGACTGACCTCGCTAGGGCCTGCCATGGCACCAAGCGCATATGGACCCCGCACTGACTCGACTTCTGGTGCCAGCAGCACGGAGGCAACCATGCTAGTGGACAGCGGCGACGACGCCAATTTGCAGGAGAGGCAGCGCGCAACTATTGCTGAGGACCAGCAGATGGCCAGAGAGTCGCTGTCATTTGAGACTCCAAAGGCACCGCTGGCGATGCTCAAGGTCTCATATAGCTACTTGTCGGGGCTGCGGCTTTTAGAGAAGGAGCAGTACGGGGAGGCCCAGATATGGTTCTCGCGTGCATCGAGCGAAATTGAAGCGTTCCCCACAGGCCCGCAAGCCGCATCGGGTCCCGTTATGGCATCGCAAGCAGAGAAGGACAGGGCGCTTAAAGTGGCCCTCACGTCACAAGTCGCTGTGCACACGAAGCTAGCCCAGCTGTTTTACCAGATCGAGCAGGGTGCCGAGGTTGACGACCTGTCAGAAGACATTGACGGCATCCTGGAGGCACAGACACCGGTGCGGTTCGAGTTCCTCGAGCACCTGGTGCTTATTTGCCTGCGCCAGGACAACAAGTCTGTGTTTACTAGTCTGGTCAGCACCATTGCTACCAACCAGAAGCTCTACCAGCAGTTGCCTGAGATCCACATTACGTTGCTGCAGGTGGCGTCGCTGCTCGTGGTGGTTCGCGACGTCCTGCTGGCTGCTGGGATCGAGGTTGATCGCGCTGTGCGGGAGACCACCGATACCTATCGCATTGATCTGGAGGCTATTTCTCCAGAGCAGCTTGAGCAGCTGCAGAAATCGGTGGCAGATATCGCCGCGTTTTTGCTGAAGATTCCGATAGGATCGCGGGCGGGCTCTGCGATGAGTCTGCGCACTGAGGTTGGGTGCGTGCCGCAGGTCGGATCCGGTGCGGAAAACGAGATTGAGAGGTTCTGTAGGATGTGGGGCGACCCCGTGTACTTGACAATACTTGCTGCTTTGCTCTCGGAGATGCTGCAGCCAGGCGAGCCTGTCTCGGGGCCCCTGAGTCTTTGCGGCTTGGTGTCACATATCGTACGCCGGCCAGACGGCGCCGAGGATAAGATGGGCGTCCACGAAAACAAGAACAACGGCAGTGGTAGTGGCAGTGGCAGTGGCGTTAAAGGAGAATCCGGTGGCAGCAATCCCACACAATTGCGCTCGGTGGCTGATGAGTTCATCAACAGCAAATCCGATCAAGGACGCAGCAACACCAAGCACCTGCACGACATCGCTCTGGTTGTGCTGAGGCAAGCTGCGCGTGCTGTGCCCAAGAGCGCAGCAGTATGGCTGTACTTTTCGTTGGTGGCATCGAGCGGCAAGCTGGAGGGCCAGTTTATGCCTCTGTACATCGAGTACTTGAACCTGCACACAGAGATGTTCTCGCCAGCGCTTCTCAGCGACTGTATGGAGCAGCAGTGGTTCCAGCGGCAACTGCCAGAGATGATCCGCTCGCTGGTGGGTCTTGGGCTGAGTGGCGCTGCAGCCGTTTTGCACCAATGCTCGGCAGATGTCAACTACGAGGCGGCAATGCCGCTGATTGTGCAGGCGTTTGAGAAGAAGGAGATCGACCAGCGGGTTGCCGAGTTTTTCTGGGACCCCAATATGATCGAGTACGGGCAGTACCTGGGCCGGCTGCAGTCGAGCGCCGTGCATGTCGAGTTTGCGGTGCCAAGCGAGGAGCTGGAAGGCACAAAGCCGCTTGTGCTTTCCGAGTTCTTTTTCTGGCTCTCTGGAGTGCTGAGCCTCAAATAAGCCGTTTTCCTGTTTCCGAATAGCCCCCTGCGCACCCGCCAAGTGGGAGGCAGCAAGCCCCCTTGTGCCTTCCCGCCAAGTGACGCAGAATAAATAGCACTGCATGCAGCATGTAGGGTGGAGGTGACGCACATGATGCTGCTCCGCGTGCGCGCTCTACAGCTCATAGTTCTCAGAGATGGGCGTGTGACCTGGTTCCTGCCCCTACTCCCCGCTGCCCGTTGTCTTCATGCACTCTAGCCTGCAGTAGCAGACGAGTGTGGGCAGCACTCAGAGCAGCCAGGCTGGCTGCTATATAAACGCACCACGAGCCAGCACACATGGCCACCACACCGTCGCATCCTTCTTTTTGCTTCACCTCATCTTCAATTGGAATAGCTCTGTGCTGCCCTGTTTCTACGCTGAAAAAAGTCCTCTCGTTTCTCTCAATGACTGCCACCGCTGCCATCACGTACCTCAGGTCTTTGAAGGCCGTGCGCGAGCGCTCTCAGCTTGTCTACGAGGAGGCGCTGAAGGGCGAGCTCAAGCACTTTTCGTTCGACGAGAGCAAAATAGCATCCGTAGCCGACTACGTCATTTCGCTCATCGAGCGCGACTATGGCAGCATCACCAGGGTGCCAACTCACGGGCGCTGGCGCTCATACAGCATGCCAGTAGCAGGGGGAACGAAGAAGCGCGATCTGGTGAGCGAGCATGTGGATGAATGGAGGGCCACTGGAGTGAGCGACTGGGAGTGTGCCAGGCGCATCATTGATCTGTTCGTCGTGTCCGTGCTAATTGACGCTGGTGCCGGAAGCAAATGGCGCTATGTGGACGAGGAGCTCGGGACATTCGAGCGCACGGAGGGCCTGGGCATCGCTGCGCTGAGGATGTTCGAGCGCGGCCTGTTCTCCAGCTCGCCGTCCAACCCGTGCCAGGCTGATGCTGTTGCTTTGTCCAGGCTTAGCGACTCGGCGCTGCTTGCTGGGTTCCAGGTGTCTGACGACAACCCCCTGCTGGGCGTCGAGAACCGCGCGGAGCTGCTGAGGAGCCTGGGCCGTGTGCTGGGCAGTGGAGCGGCGTATTTTGGCGGCAAGTGTGCATGCAATAACCACCCGGCAAGACCCGGGCTGATGCTGGACTATCTTTCTGGGTGCACGGAGAGACCGAAGGTTGTGAGCATCGACAGTGTCTGGGAGGTCATCATTCAGGGCATGGCTCCCATTTGGCCAGCCAGCCGCACGCAGCTGGACGGAGTCTCGCTGGGTGATGTCTGGCCGTGCGACACGCTGGCCAAAGCTGCTGGACCTAGGGATGCTGAGGGGCTGGATGTGCCCTGCTTCGTCCCCTTCCACAAGCTGTCTCAGTGGCTCACTTGGTCGCTGCTCGAAGTGATCACCAAGCTCGGCGGGTTCACTGTGACGGGCACCGAGAAGCTGACTGGGCTCCCAGAGTACCGCAACGGCGGGCTGTTTGTGGACATGGGCGTGCTGACTCTGAGCGACGACGATCGCGCGCGCGGCCTGGTGGATGTGGCAGGCGACATCCCCAGGTTTGAGGGCAGCGATCCGGTCATTGTCGAATGGCGTGCAATGACTGTGGTTTTGCTGGACAAGGTTGCTGAGATCATTCGCCACAAATCGGGGCTGGACGACCGCCATGTTCCCGACATGTTCCTGGGCCGCGTTCTGGAAGGCGGAACCTGGAAGGCTGGCCGAGAGAAGGCAGCGAGCCTGCGTGGCGACACCAAGGACCCGCCAATTAACATAGTCTCCGACGGTACGCTGTTCTAGGAGCAGCGGACGGGCCAGGTGCACGCGAGAAACATGCACGCGTTGATTTCAGCGGAACAATGGAAGAGCAGCACTTGTGGATGAGGGGGCGAGGCAAGCCCAAGCCCCGGTTTCTCCTTTGCTTGGATGCTGCTGCTTTCTTTGAAAACTAGTAAACACACCTTATCTCGCAAGCTTCAAATTCGCTGTTAGCTACTTGCTGAACTTTTAGCTGGTTTGCAATGGAGGACTGGAAAGTGGCTCTAATTACCGTGTTTTGTGTTCTCGGCGGCATCGTTGCTGCAGGCGCACTGAACGAGCTGTACCTGCGCCTCACGGCGGCCAAATTCGACGTCAAAGGCAGACACTGCTATGTCACAGGCGGCAGCCAAGGACTAGGCAAGGCAGTAGCAAAGGACCTGGCCAGACGCGGCGCCCATGTCACGATTGTTGCGCGTCGCGAAGCCGTTCTCAAGGAGGCTTTGGAGGAAGTCAAGGCCGCGGCAGCAAGCCCGAAGGAGCAGCACTTCGAGTACGTGTGCGCCGACCTGGTGAACCGCGAGGACGCAGTGCGTGGAATCAAGCGGGCGGTGGAGGCGCAGGGCAAGCCCGTCGAGTGCCTGTTTACTGTGGCGGGGCTGTCCAACCCGGGCGTCTTTGCTGACCAGAACCCGAGTGTGCTGGAGCAGACCATGAATGTCAACTACTTTGGTGTCATGTACACGACCCACGAGGTGGTCCGGCGTATGGTGGCGGAGAAGATCAAGGGCGGGCGGGTCGTGTTTGTCAGCTCCACGCTTGGGTTCTTTGGACTCATTGGGTATGCCGGGTACTGCGCGTCAAAGTTCGCCATCCGCGGGTTTGCTGAGGCGCTGCGCGTGGAGCTGCAGATGTATGGAATCAGTGTGCACTGCTACTTCCCCGGAACTATCTTTACGCCCGGCTATGAGATGGAGAACCTGACCAAGCCGCAGATCACCAAGGACATCGAGGGTGCCGACGAGGGAATGACGCCCGAGCAGTGCTCTGCTGGCCTGTTTAAGGGGCTGGCGCGCGGCGAATTTGCTATCGCCACTGACCCCATTACCATGCTGTTCCGGTGCAGCACTCGCGGCACGATGCCAAACAACAACTTTGTCCTTGACTCCTTCATCGCTGGCATTGCGTGGATTGCGCTGACGCCCTGGCGCATGTACGTCGATTACCTGGTGAAGAACCACCAGATTGAAAAGGCAAAAGAGGAGTAAACCGTTTTTGTTTTCTTTCCTGAAACACCAGACTTTATTGTCGTAGCATACCAAATGCACCGTGCTGATGCTATGAGAAGCATCTATGAGTAAACCGGTGCAGCAAAAGCGTGTGTTTCGCTGCTTGCAGAGTGCCTCAGAGCAAGCTGACGTCCATGTTGCCGCGAATACGCTCCATCACCTTGCGATCAAATACGCAGTTTGGCATGGGCACCAAGCACGACGCTGAGGCAGCAGCGAGGCCCAGCGCGAATGCCTCGACAATCGACTTGCCGTCAAGCAGAAGGTTGAGCAAAACAGCGCTGCATGTGTCGCCAGCACCCAGTGGGTTGAGAACCAAGTGGCCGTGGGCCACGGCGTCTGTGCCCAAAAAGTACGTGCGGTCGGCAAGAAGGTCCGGGATCGTGAATGCATGGCACTTGCTTTCCCTCGTATCAGCCAGGTAGGCAGTTGCAGGCCCATCGGTGACGGCCACCACGCCAATAGAAAACCTGTTGCCAAGCTCCATAGCAGCCTCCGCAAGGTCGACGTCTTTTGGAGCCTTGCTCTCATACCGCTTGTCAAGCGTTGAGAGGATGCTGATGACCTCCCCCGAATTCACCTTCAGGATGTCGATGCATTTGGACTCCAGCACCGGGTGGATGTCCTTTACTGCGTCTACAAACACCAGTGTTCTGTCGGTCTTTGCCGCAACCATGCGGGCGACGGTGGTCGATTTGAGGCCCGGCGGGAATGTGCCGCACAGCGCCAAGGCCTTGGGCGGGGCTTTGGACTGCAGGATGCTCCTGGCGATCTGCTCGTACTCTGCTTCGGCCGATTCGTCGATAACGCCCGAAACACCGACCATCTCCGTCATCTCACCAGTCGACTTGTCCAAGCA
Organism: Martensiomyces pterosporus; assembly: GCA_025201845.1. Taxonomy (NCBI): domain Eukaryota; kingdom Fungi; phylum Kickxellomycota; class Kickxellomycetes; order Kickxellales; family Kickxellaceae; genus Martensiomyces; species Martensiomyces pterosporus. The sequence goes on along the minus strand of MU604018.1, from coordinate 50,273 downwards.
CGTAGTGCATGTTCTTGTTGGCAGCGATGTCTTCACTACAGCCCGTTGGTTACAGGCATCCGGGAAACGGAGGATGCAAAATGTGCTTGATGAGTGCAGATATGAATGACAGCGAGGGCAAGGCGCTTCCAGATCTTATCTCGCATTATCTACCCGGAGACTCTTTTTGCAAAATGAGTGTGGCAGCACATGCTCTGTGGTCCATTGTTCAAAGGCGAAGAGCTCCCGAACAGCATGCATGCAAAGTACGTGTGTCAGGGAAAATCGCCATACGGCCACCCTGTGGATGTTCAAGACAGGCATGAGCTGCATTCTGTGTTTTTTCTTTACCCGTGATGTAGTCGAATCCCTGCTCGTCCTCCATTGCCTCGATCTGGGCGCCGGTGGGGCCGCCGAGAATCTGAAGCAGCGTCACGCGGTCGGCGCTTTTGTAGTACTGCCGGGTAGCGACCGCAAAGTTCTGGCCCTTGCCTCCTAGAGAGTTTGTCTGCACTGCGCCTCGGTTGACTTCGCCCAGCGTGATCTGATCAAACAGAACCGTAAGCTGGTACGCTGCATTAGGAGCTACATGTCGCATCATGGCAAGAGAGAATATGGTGGCAGGCTCTGTGCGTTTAGGACCTGGTCCGGTCCAGCCTCCTTGTCCGACAAGCACACAAGAAACACATTGCGTGGTATACCTAGGCAGAGGATATCGTTGCTGCGGTGGTCCTGGCCAGGTGCATTCGAATTCATATCTGTGCTGGAATGTGGCATGCTACCTGTAAATAAGGAAAATAGAGAGAGCAGAGCAAGCAGGCAGGCAAGGAAAGGAAACAGAAGCTGGCTGCTGTTTTGAAAAGCTGGAGTGTGGGGGCTCCAAGAGGGCAGGGGTGTGGGGCTTTTCGGCTGTAGGAGCGTGTGCGAGAGAGGCAGAGGCTGTGTCTGGTGGCTCTTTTATGAAGCAGCGGCACCTGGCTTGCTGGGTGGCGGCTATTTCATTTCAACATGGAGCATACGGGGCAAGGCACAATTGGCCTTTTAAATGCACATGCAAGCGTGGCCCGTCCATTGACGCCGCCTGGCAACTGCAGAGTGGAGCTCCCTGTCCTCCCTCCT
>MU604018.1:21532-49165 GCA_025201845.1 Martensiomyces pterosporus | reverse complement strand
TTGACTTCGCCCAGCGTGATCTGGTCAAACAGAACCGTAAGCTGGTACGCTGCATTAGGAGCTACATGTCGCATCATGGCAAGAGAGAGTATGGTGGCAGGCTCTGTGCGTTTAGGACCTGGTCCGGTCCAGCCTCCTTGTCCGACAAGCACACAAGAAACACATTGCTTGGCATACCTAGGCAGAGGATATCGTTGCTGCGGTGGTCCTGGCCAGGTGCATTCGAATTCATGTCGTCTGTGCTGGAATGTGGCATGCTAGCTGTAAATAAGAAGGAAAATAGAGAGAGCAGAGCAAGCAGACAGACAAGGAAAGGAAACAGGAGCTGGCTGCTGTTTTGAAAAGCTGGAGTGTGGGGGCTCCAAGAGGGCAGGGGTGTGGGGCTTTTCGGCTGTAGGAGCGTGTGCGAGAGAGGCAGAGGCTGTGTCTGGTGGCTCTTTTATGAAGCAGCGGCACCTGGCTTGCTGGGTGGCGGCTATTTCATTTCAACATGGAGCATACGGGGCAAGGCACAATTGGCCTTTTAAATGCACATGCAAGCGTGGCCCGTCCATTGACGCCGCCTGGCAACTGCAGAGTGGAGCTCCCTGTCCTCCCTCCTGGCCGAGCAGCGATGTGGCACTGCCTGCTGCATGAGCTTTCCGTGCTGTGCAACAAAGAGAGTGCAGGCGCGGTTGGTGTGGAGAATGGTAGCAGATGATGGCCGATGTCTTGCTGAGCGTGGAGGTTGCTTGCTCATCACTGCTGCATCGTTTCGCCACATTTTGAACCGGGATCTTTCCTCCACATGACGGCACGCGCACACCCAGATTGGGCACAGCCTCGACACCAAAGTAAAAGTGGTTCATCGTTGATAGCAGCTATATTTTACGCATTAAGGAAACAGAAAACGCAACAGACATGGTCTAGTCATGGAGCTGTGGTAGGTTGGGATGGGCAATTCGGTACACCTCCTTCTCGAGCCTTCCGCGCTCCATGTCCGCCTTGCCAGCCTCCTTGCTGCCCACAGCCACCTCGATCCTGCCCACGGCCTTGTAGAAGTTGGCCCTGTACTGGTGCGCCCTGCTGACATGGTATTTTTTCAGCAACTCATCCCTTTTCTGCTGGTGCGCAGCTTCAGGGTCCTCCCACGCTGTCGGTGCCAGCTTGTAGTTCTCGGGATGCAGCTCACCATCCGTTGGAATGTGGACTGTTGCCGGTAAGGGTTCGCCAGTCTTGGGATCGCGGTGCGCGACGCCGTGGCCGATGTATGCGGGGTTGCTCCAGTCCGAAATCAGCTCACATCCACCGGCTGCAGTGATGCCGCTTTCTAGATCCACGTCGGTTGCGGCGTTGACGCCAGTGCCGACGCCGGTGCCACGAAGAGCCCTTGCAGCACCCATGTTTAAAGAGATCTTGGTGTGTATTGCTAGTAACAAAAGAAATAGGGGAGAAAAGTCGATACGGAATGCGACAAGACTCGGCCAGCTGCTGCTGCTGCGCGACGTTTTTGTCGGCGTTTTTATACCAGCCACGCTCACCTGAGCCACAGCCCGCGCTCCGTTTCTCGGCGCTGCATCGCCTTCTCCCCGATGGCAGGTGGGCAGACAGGGCAGCATCACGCATCTGCGAGCAAAATCGACTGCACTCGCAGTGCACTGGTCCGACTTGCAACACGCTACCTGGCAAACGGCCGCAGCTCTCCTCCTCGGCCAGCGAAGAATCACCTGCCGGGATGGCGGCAGGCGAGTGGAGTGATTGCGTCTGCATCTCCGCCAGATGGCATTTTGCTCTGTGCAAGCGACGCCTGTCACGTGCGGACGCTCGGGTCGCTCACATGAAAGCGGCATCGACCACCAGCCGCAACCAGTGAAAACAGCGGAAACCTACACCTCAGCAGTTTTGCCTAATGCGGACGAGGGCTTGGGCAGAGCGGCTTAAATTGAGCCAAGGCGCGCTCTGGCTTTCCTGCTCTTCTCACCTTCAATTCGCTTTTGATTTGCACGCATTTACCAGTCATTCCAAATTCCAATTAAACATGGGTGCTGCTCCCGAGTCCACCGGTAACCAGGCTTTTGTCGACGCCACCAAGGAGGCCGTCAAGCTGCCCAAGGTCCCCTCGAACGACGAGAAGCTCAAGCTGTACGCGTACTTCAAGCAGGGCATCGAGGGCGACAACACCACCGCCGAGCCCGGCTTTCTCGACTTTGTCGGAAAGGCCAAGTGGAAGGCATGGACCGATGTCAAGGGCATGAGCAAGGAGGAGGCCCAGACCAAGTACATCGAGCTTGTTAACAGCCTCAAGTAGGCTGCAGGTTTCTGTGGCACTGCTATCTAGCAATCGCTCTAATAAACTCTTCACCTTCTGTTTACGAAATTTCGCTTCCGTGCTGCTGGAAATGCTTCCTGGCATGTGTGATTTACCGGGCTGCTATCGCAGAAACACAAATGTCAAAGAAAAGAAAAAGATGCTTGAGGCCAGAAAAGCGGCAAACGCAAGAGTGCGTTAGAACTCGCTGTTGTACTTGGCATACACAGCGTCGCTCATCTCCTTAACGGGCGCCGTCAAGTGCGTCCACTTCTCGAGCTGGTGGATGCCCTGCTCGATAAGAACAGCAGCGCCATGGACAACCGTCCACTGCTTCTTCTTCTCGGCAGCCTCCAGCAGCGGCGTCCACCTGGGCTTGTACGCCATGTCCAGAGCAACGCCGCCCGAGCCAGCAAACAGCTCCTCGGGGATAGCAAGGTCGCTGGCTGGAATGGTGCCCACGATGTATGACGGCAAGGAAGCGGCGGCGTCCGCAAGCTGCTGCACAGCGGTCAGCGATGCGAACAAGGACGCAAACTCGCCGGCCAGCTGTTCGGCACGCGATGCGGTGCGGTTGTAGATGAGCACATTGGGAACGCCGAGGGAGTGCAGGGCATAGAGCGCGGCTCTGGCAGTTCCGCCGGCGCCAATAACAAGGGCTGTGGCGCTGGCGAAGGCAGCAGTCTGTGCATCGATCTGTGTACGCTTCAGACAGCCAGCGATGCCCAGGTAGTCGGTGTTGTCGCCAACAAGCGAGCGCTTTCCATCGCTGCTCTCAACGGGGATCACAGTGTTCACAGCGCCGATACGCTGTGCAGCAGGAGTCAGCGAGTCGAGCAGAGGAATGATCGCCTGCTTGTGGGGGATGGTCACCGAGGCGCCGCCAAAGTCCTGAGCGGCAATGACCTCGGCCAGCACATCAACACCCTCAGACTCGTTCAGCGCATACGCATGTGGCAGGCCCAGAGCAGCGAACCCAGCATTGTGCATGGCGGGGCTGGGCGAGTGCTGGATGGGCGTGCCAAAGAGGAAGTACTTGCGCGCAGGCAGGCGGCCGGTCAGCGCGCGCGCCTGGTTGATCTGCTGGATGCTGATCTGGCCAGGCGCCGCCGAAGTCGCAAGCAGCGGGTGGGTGACAGGCGTCAAGCAGGGGCAAAGAACGCGCGAGAGCTGGCCCGCATACCCCATGTTCAGAGCAATCAGCGGAGCCGCTGCGCTGTGGTTGCGCTCGACAAACCGAAGGCAGGCAAGGTTGTCGTCCCAAGTCTTCGCAACCGAAATGAGCTTGGCGATGTCGCCACAGACCCTGGCTCTGGCCAAGATCTCGTTGGCAAACTCAGACTCCGTTTCGGCCCAGCGCAGCTGCTTGCCCGTGGTGTCGTGGTACGAGGCAACGACAAGCGAGTTCTGCTTGGCTGCATACAGGCTGGATGCTGCACTGTCGACCTCGACGTCGACGTACTCTGCGCCCCAGCGCACAGCGTTCCTGAGCAGGCGCATGCGCAGGTCATTGGCCTCGGCAGGAAAAACGCCGCCCTGCGGCTTGGTGCGCACAGTGAAGACTACGGGCAGCGGCGAGCTGTGGCGCAAAAGAGTGAACTGGCTCTGCACGTACTGCACAAACGAGTCCTGAACACCGCTCGACGAAATGTCCGCAGCCGCAAACTCGCTGCTGTTCAAGAGCAAGTCGGCACGCAGCTCAACAGCCTGTGCGCCACTGGTGACTACGCTCAGGCGGTCAGGCAGGTACTCGCGCACATCAGGTGCCGTCAGAGAAACAAAGAACGACTGGTATGCAAGGTCGACGCGGTTGAGGTCGCAGCCAGTGGCAAACGACACCAGACGAGTAAAGTCACGCTCAACCAGGGGCCAAGCACTGCTGGCGCTCTTGCTCTCGCCCTCATTGGTGCCAAGCAGGGACGCGTCAACCAAGAACTCGTAGTTCGAGCTCTCCGCGTAGAGCGGGCAGCGGCGCGCATAGACCTCGTGAATGTCGCTGGTCGCTGCATAGGCAGGGCGCGTCTTGTCCAGCTCGAGGTACTCGGCAACATGGCGCATGTTAGGTGTGAGGCAGATCACAGCAGCTCCGCGGGCGGCGTGCTTCTGAAGGACCTTGCGGTTCTCCTCGTCCTCCACGACGCCGCCGCCGCAAGCGATGATCGCGCCAGTCGGGTGGTCCTGCGTCAGAGCCTGGGCAAGCAAGCGGCGCTCGTGGCTGCGGAACACGGTCCACCCGGAGGCAGCGATGATCTCGGGGATGGTCTGGCCGATGCTTTTCTCCAAGTACTCGTCCATGTCGACAAACTCAAGGCCAAGTGCCTGGGCGGCGGCCTTTCCCAGGGTGGACTTGCCCACACCGCGCATCCCAACAACCACCACACTAGCAGCAGCCGCACCGCCATGCTGCTCAGCGCCCTCTTCGCCCTCAAGCGGAGCAGGGTCGGAGCCAGCAATGGGCGCGCCAAGGTCGCGAGCAAGAACGTCCCACCACTGGGGCCACGTCTTTCCGACGCAGCGACGCTCGCGGATCTCAGCGCCGCCAGGGGCAGCGCAAGCAAGGACCGAGAAGCTCATTGCCACACGGTGGTCGTCGTAGCAGTGAACCGAGGGAGTGCCCCTGACAAGCTCGCCCAGGGGCCTGCCGTGCACATCGATTCCGTCAGGATGGTTATCCGCCTTGACGCCAAACTTGGCCAGCTCATCGCACATGGCCGCAATGCGATCGCACTCCTTGACATGCTGGTTGGCGATTCCGCGGATGCGCGTGAGGCCGCCGTTGCTGGGCGCAACAGCAGCCAGGACGGCTGCAGTGAGGAAAGCATCGGTCATCGGCTCCATGTCGATGTCGCCCAGCGCACGCAGGGATCCACGCGCAGGGCCCTTGACCGTGGTCGAAGTGGCCGTCTGCTCGACAGTGCACCCCATGGGGCGCAGGACATCGACAGCGAAGCGGGCATCGCCCTGCAGCGAGGCAGAGCCAATGTTGGGCACAGTGCACTGCGTTCCGGTGATGGCGGCGAAGGCAAGCGGGTAAGTGGCAGAGCTGGCATCGCTCTCAACAACGTACTCTTCGGGGTTCTTGTAAGCACCGCACGGGATCAGGTACTCGTTCTCCGAAACCCTCTCGACGTTGCAGCCAAACTGCCTCATCATGGCGATGGTCATGTCGATGTAGGGCTGCGAGATGACCTTGCCGCCGACAAGCTCCAGGTGCACGGGCGACTGGGCATAAGGAGCGCAGAGAAGAATTGACGACACGTACTGGGAGCTGACAGTGGCGGCGAGCTGGATGCGTCCGCCTGGGAACCCCTTGCCGGTGTGGGACACACGGAGCGGCAAGGACCCCTCGCGCTCGCAGTACTCGATGGAGCAGCCGTTGGCCCTCAGGGCATCAACGAGGGGGCCGATGGGGCGCAGCTTCATGCGCGCGTTTCCAGTGAGCACGGTGGTGGCGCTGCCAGCGGCATCGATCAGATTGACCGTGGAGGTAAGGAAGCGCGCAGCAGTGCCCGCATTGCCCAGGTAAAGCTCGTTCTCGGGAACGCGCAGCTTGCCGCCGCCGCCAACAACAACCAAGGTGTCGCCGTCGTCCTCCCATGCAAAGGTGCACCCGCCCATAGCCTGCAGGGCAACAAGCATGACCTGAGTGTCGTCCGAGTGCAAAAGGTTCTTGATCCTGCACTCGCCGGTTCCCAGAGCAGCCAGAACAAGAGCGCGGTTCGAGATCGACTTGCTGCCTGGCGGCACGACAACAACGGGGCTTGGCTCGCTGGCTTGCTCAGGAAGGGACTTGACCAGGACACCTGCCGAGATGACTTCCTTGATGAGTGCATCCGACACGTTTGTGGGCTTCATCTCCAGCGTCTGGCCCAGGCGCTGGAGAATGACGATGCGCTTCTGCGTGCCAATGTTCTTCTTGTCCACGCTCATGACATCCATAAGGCGATCTGGGCGCACCTCGGCGAGCTTGGCATCGCCAATGAGCCTCCGGATGATAGGGTCGTCGATGGCTGTGGGCAGCCCGTATGCCTTCAGGCAGCGGGAGAGGCGGGCAACGCCAACCTCGCCGATATGGCCCATGCGACGGGAGACCTCGGCCTCAAGCACACACCCAATCGCCACGCACTCGCCATGCAGCACCTGCGGCGAGACGATAGCCTCGATGGCGTGGCCAATCGAGTGGCCAAAGTTCAAGAGCCCGCGCATGCCGGATTCGCGCTCATCGTGGGTAACCACGTAAGCCTTGACGCGCGCAGAGGCTGCGATCACACGGAGCAGCAGCGCCTGTGCCGGGGACCGCGTGGCCAGGGTGAGCCCCGCGCGACTGTCAGCGTCCTTCTGGCCCTCCAGAACCGCCGATCTGACCTCGTCGGCACTGGCCTCCAGGACGTCGAACTCCTCCGGGTTCCAGATAGCAGCAGTCTTCACAACTTCTGCCATTCCGTTGGAGAACTCGCGTGCCGGCAGCGTGCTCAGAACGGCCATGTCCATGAAAATCCGCGCGGGCTGCCAGAACGCACCGACAAGGTTCTTTCCAGCAGGCGTGTCGATCGCAGTTTTGCCGCCGATCGACGAGTCAACCATGGCCAAGAGCGAGGTTGGGATCTGAATGAATGGCACGCCGCGCATGAAAGTCGCCGCCACAAAGCCGACCAGATCGCCAATGACTCCGCCGCCCAGCGCAAGCACCATGGTGTCGCGAGTGCATTTCTCGCCGAGCATCCAGTCCTCGATCGCCCCCTTGGTTGGGCGCGACTTGCTTGTCTCGCCAGGCGGCAGGATGTGCACGAGGAGGCGCGGTGGCGGCGTGCTGGGCTTGGCGTGGGCCCAGGCTGCGCTGAAGCTGTCCTTGTATCTGTTCAGGTAGAGGCCCGCCAGGTTGGTGTCGGTGATCAGAACGTAGGTCGACGCTGGTGCCAGGTTGGTGAAGACATCGTTCCATATGTAGTCGGACAGGTGGAATCCGCAGACGATGCTCTCGGATCCAAGCACTTCGATGCGCTCGACCTCGGCAAGCTGCAGCGGACGTGCTGTCTGCACTGTTGTTTCCGTGCTGTTTCTGGCTGACATGCTTCAAGAATAAGTGGCTGAGCTGAAAGAGAAGGCGGGAGAAAAGTTTTTATATTGGGGAGAGGTTTTCTCTTGCTGTGAGGTCGGAGTAGTGAAGAGGTGCGGTGCCAGCAGTTGGAGAAGATAGAAGGTAACAGGGATGGCGAGCCAGCTATAAAGTGTAGAGCAGGAGGTGGAAGAGAGCGGAGAAGGAGATGGCCCACCCTCCTGCTCAAGGCGCCTGCTGCACGGCAAGCCTCTTGCTGCTGGGCTGGAGTTTTGTCATTGTGTTGACTCACTACAACCTGGCTACCAGCTGCGTGTGCAGATCAGCCAATCAAACGCCACGCCGCCGCGCTTCCACGTTTCCGGTTTGACCACCAGAAAGGCTGCTTACTTCAGGGACCCCTCGAAGAGGTAGATGTCGTCGCTCTGCATGGCGGGGTCTTGGTCCTTGGGCTTGATGTCGTGGAACCGGAAGTGCTGGCTCCAGAGCGCAATGAACTGGGCCTCCTCGTCAAACTTGCGTGTCTCGTATGCCAAAAGCACCCGGGTGTCCTTGGTCGCCAGTCTGGCTAGCGTGTCAGCGAGTGGCTTGTGAAGATCCTTGGCCCAGATCCCGTCGGAGACCAAAATCACATCGGGCCTTGCTGGCAGCGCATCGTCACTCGAGCGCCAGTCAATGGGCACAGCGCTGGTGTTCCCTTGCGCGTTGTTCAGCTCGATGTTTCGGTTCAGGAGCGGGAGCAGCTCTTGCTTGTCTGAGAGAACGACCCTTGCCTTTGGATGGATGCGCGAAACAGCGATGCCAACGAGCCCAGTGCCAGACCCCAGCTCGACGACTGTCTTCCCAGCCAGATCCAGATTGCCCAGCTTTGCCTGGTGCTCGATATACTTTGCAAGAACCAGCGCGGCATCCCAGATCGTCGATCCCACTCCGCACCTTGCTGCGCCGGTCGTATCCTGCAGTATCCGAAGGGACGAGGTATCCGGATGCGAGATCTCCAGCTCGTACTCTATGAACTGATGCAAATCCATTCGCTGGCTAGATATTTGACTCGGTCCTGGGGGTGAATCGAAAGACAGGCGCGCACAGACAGATGCGCCAGCGTCTGGATCATGCCTGGCAATTTGGCGTCTCGCTTTCCACGCAGTGTCGTATGGGAAGAGTGCACATGGGTTGGAACCCCGGCTATATGCCACATTTATGCACGCACAGGCGATATACGGGTGTGTGAGTACGGTGCAGAAGGGAGACGTGCATCTGGGTACCGGGTGGCCTGAACGATGCACAAGGGGAGGGTGGCCTGAACCGATTCATCCTGGGATTGAGAAAACCACATGTCCAGCAAGAATGGTAGTGTGACTTGCGACAGGTCCCCCCACTTGGCTTTCAGCTCGGTGCTGGCAAAGACACAACGGGCACATGCTAATTATATCCAGAGCAGGCACGTCCCGCCGCAGGCAATGGCGAGTTACCATCAGCTACAGGTGCCGGTATCATTGGTCGCCAGCAGTCGCCGTCAGTTTGAGGGATTTTTGGTCATCCGCCTCGCCTGCTAAAATTGGGACACGCAGTGAGCCCCAGTCAGCTGTCCCCCTTACCCTCCCGGTTGCAAAAGATCCTTAGGCTTCGCTCAAGCAAGCGTGCCGCTTGTGCTACTCCAGCCTTTGTCTTACATCTCGCCAGCCCCCTTTCTTGGCTTCCTTTGCTCTCGCAGTATTTATTGCTCCTATCTCTTATCTGTATTAGCACCAGTGGCCGTCCGTGGGACACTGGATTTCAGCTGCAAATGAAGTTCTCAAGTGCCCTGCAATTCAACGCTGTGCCTGACTGGGCGCAGTACTATCTAGAGTAAGTTGGCTCTGTGCCCCTGCTACTGCTGCTTTTTATCTTTGGAGTGTGTCTTTCCCTTGCCCCGGATTCTCTCAACTGCCAAGGCGCTCCTTTGCATCGGGCGGGGCTTCTCATGTCCTCCGCACAGGCAGCCTGCCCGTACCCCACTTCCTCCTCAAGCAAGCACACGACCTCCCCTGTTGTATTCCAGAGAATATGTGCGATGCCCGATATTGGTTGCTGGCGTTGCGCTGATCGTTGAATCCCTCTCTTGTATGTGCTAAACCGTGCGTAGCTACTCGGGCCTGAAAAAGAAGCTGTATGTTATCGAGCGCGATATCATCGCCAAGAACGAGCGCCGAGAGGCAACTCGACGCCCAGGCATTGACGAGAGCAGCACGCTTCTGGGCCCCCAAAACCTGGCCTATGCTGCATTTGTGCCGCTGCTTGATAGCGAGCTGGTCAAGATCGAGAACTTTTATAGACGCAAGGAGGCAGAGCTCTTTACCAAGGCGAACGAAATAGATAGAGACCTTGCACACTTGGACGCTCTCCCCACTTTGGTGCGCCGCCACTCGATGAACTTTTTCCGCAAGCTATCCAGCATCGACGCCAGCGAGGGCGCTGCTTCGGGCGGTGTTCCGCTTACTCGCGGGGCACACACCGTGCAGCCCGAGATGCTCTCGTTGGCTGCTGGGCCCTCCAACAGCCAGACCTCCACCGAGCAGGCATTCGCGATGCCGCCAGAGTCAAGCACGCAGCCTGCCAGCTCAGGTGGCACGATGGACGTTGATTCCACTATTCCAGAGAACGTGACCAATGCGTATATCCCGGTTGATCACGATGACAACACGCGTGCGCCAAGCATCGCCATCGATGCTACGATTGGCAGCAGCAGGCGTGCCTCTGAGCACGACCCGAGGGCCAGCATGGGTCGCCACAGACGCACGGTGAGCCTGGATGAGTCCGAGAGCATCCGCAGAGAGATCCGCGACCAGTCACGCAACCTGTTCATTCTGCTCCACGACCTCCGCTCCTACGCGCAGCTCAACTACACGGGGTTCAGCAAGATCACGAAGAAGTACGACAAAATCACTCACTCTGATCTGCGCGACACGTATCTCGAGGAGACAGTCAAGGTGTCGTATCCATTCACCTCAGCAGCGCAGAACAGCCTGCGCGAGCATATGGAGCGCGTCGCCTATGGCTTTGGCCTGTCGTCTGGGTTCAACACCATGGACGACACGCTGAAGGAGCTCAAAAAGTGCCTGCGTGAGGAGGTCGTGTGGGAGCGCAACACCGTGTGGCGTGACATGATTGCCAACGAGCGGATGGTCAACGCCGTCGGCGTGCAGTCGCCCGAGCTCGACAGCGCCAGCAATGCAGCCACCAATCCGCTGAAGCGACGTGGAATGACGAATACGCAGAAGCAGCTGCTCCGCCTGGCGGTGTGCACTGCGGTGTTTGGCATTGTCTGGGCGATCCCCCTTTTCGATGGCGTCGAGCAGCAAAGGTGCTGGGCCATGCTGATCTATGTGTCTTTGCTCTGGGCCACTGAGGCTCTCCCTCTCCATGTCACTGCGCTCCTCGTCCCCTTCCTGACGGTCATGCTGGGCGTCATGAGGTCGCCTGCCAAATCCCACCACCACCTGAGCGCCAGCGAGGCGTCGAAGGCTGTGTTCTCTGCCATGTTCTCCTCGGTCATCATGCTCCTGCTCGGCGGCTTTGCGCTGGCAGCGGCGCTGAGCAAACACGACATTGCGCGGATCATCGCTTCGTGGATCCTGTCCAAGGCCGGAACTGACCCAAAGACAGTGCTTCTTGCCAACATGCTGGTCGCCACATTTGCCAGCATGTGGATCTCCAATGTGGCCGCGCCCGTGCTGTGCTTCTCGCTCATCAAGCCCATTCTGCGCACGCTGCCCAACGGCAGCACATTTGCGCCGTGCCTGATCATTGGCATTGCCCTGGCATCCAATGTCGGTGGAATGGCATCGCCGATCTCTTCGCCACAGAACATCATTGCCATCGACACCATGCATCCGTCGCCATCGTGGTTCCAGTGGTTCGCTGTCTCCATCCCCGTGTGCCTTCTGTGCGATCTGGGCATCTGGGCACTGCTGCTGCTCGTCTACCGCCCGCACAAGTCCACTCCCTCGATCCACCGGACGCGCTTTACCAGCGAGAAGCTCAGCAAGCGCCAGCTCTATGTGTGCGCCGTCTGCGTGGTGACTATTCTGCTCTGGTGCTTTGAGGCCAACTTGGCGTTCATCTTTGGCGATATGGGCATTGTGGCCATCATCCCGCTTGTGCTGCTGTTTGGGTTCCCCAAGGTGCTGAGCAAAGAGGACTTTAACAACTTCCTCTGGACCGTCGTCATTCTTGCCATGGGCGGCATTGCCCTGGGTCGCGCCGTGGACTCCAGCGGACTCCTGCACGAGCTGGCCAGCCACATCGAGGTCTTTGTTGACGGGTTCCCGCTGTTCGCGGTTATGTGCGTGTTCTGCGGCCTGATCCTCGTGTGCTGCACGTTCATCTCGCACACGGTTGGTGCCCTGATCATCCTGCCCATTGTCTCGGAAGTCGGGGCACGGCTCCCGGAGCCCCACAGCAAGTTGCTGGTCATGGGCTCTGCGCTGATGGCGTCCGGAGCCATGGGTCTCCCTGTTTCTGGGTTCCCCAACATGAACGCCATCATGCTGGAGGACACTCTGGGCAACCCCTACCTGACCACCATGGACTTCTTCAAGGCTGGAATCCCCTCGAGCGTTGTCGCCTACTTTGTTATCATCTCGGTGGGCTACAGCATCTTGTCCCTCCTGGGATTCTAGTTCTGCTTTCCTTTTCTCCGCTGTTTCTCAATCCAAGTCCTGCCCTGCATTTTTGCTCACGTGTCCCTGCCCTTAAACTGTGCTGCCTGTGGCGTGCGGAATACTCCTCCTCCGTGCTGCTGGCTTCGCCTGGGCGAGCTGGCTCTGCTGCTCTCCCTTTCCTTTCATTTCCGTTCATCTGTCACTCTGTACTATTCCCCCTCTCCTTAGAGATACTTTTTCATTCTACCTTTGTTGCCGATATGCGCATCTGTCTCCATATCTGTTAGTAATGTATACACTGGTATCGGGCGCATACAAGTATTTTACCCGCCTGGACGAGTACAATGTGCTGGTGCTTGGCCTCGACAGCGCTGGCAAGACAACGCTGCTGGAGCGGATCAAGAACATGTACACGGGTGTTCAGGGCATGGCACCAGACAAGATACAGCCCACGGTTGGGGTGAACAGTAAGTAGCAATGGACTCGCATGCATGCGCCAGTCTCCACACACAGCACACCAGCTCTTACTCTCTCCTGCTATTGCGCGTGTCTGCGGTAGTTGGGAAGGTGCATATAAAGCGTACAATGGTCAAGTTCATGGATCTCGGCGGCCAGCCCGACCTGCAGGGGATCTGGGAGTCCTATTTCGGCGACTGCCATGCAGTCATCTACGTCATTGATTCCAGCAACCTCGATAGGATGGAGGAGTCGAAGGACACGCTGCTGCGGCTGGTGGAGAACCCTGAGCTGGAGAGTGTGCCGGTCCTGGTGCTGGCGAACAAGCAGGACCTGCCAGACATCAAATCGCTGGCCCAGATAAAGGAGATCGTTAATACGCTGGCGGATTATATGGATACGAGGGAGGCGCGTGTCATGGATTCGTCTGGATTGCAGGGCACAGGCGTCCGGGTGGCTATTGACTGGCTGTACAGTAGGATCGTTGAGAATCGCGAGAGAAAGCCGCCAATTACATCGGCAAACTGACACACCTCGAAGAGCGCTTTTTTTTCATACGTCTCTTTTAACAACCCAGCACATGCATTTTCTTTCAATACCAACCTGCTCGCATCCACTCTGCCCATGCATCGGCAACACCGCAACGGATATCTTCACGTAGGGAGTGGGCTGGTTGTGTTGGCATAGATGTCTTCATATGCTTAGGCAGCAGCCAAAAAAAGAGGAAAAAAAAAGACACAGGGCAGAAGCCATACTAGTCGCGCGAATGCCACACGGCCGAAGTGCTGACAAAAACCCAGCTGTTGGGGCGCGCCATTAGCGGGCCTCAGCCAACTCACTCCACTCGCTGTTATTCTCAGTACACGCCGAAACATGTCGTCGAGACTAGATATAATCACCGGACGCCTATCCAAGCTCATGCTGAAGCGGTGGTCCATGCTTGCCGAAAACTGTCCGCAGGATGGCTGCAGCACGCCGCTGATGCGCGACCCACTAAGTGGCGAAACCAAGTGCGTCTGGCACGATGCGCGCGAGCTGTTCCCCAACGATCTGACAGAAGACGAGTTCCAAAGCGCCCCATCGGCTAAAGACGATGAGAAACTGGACGAAAAGATCGAGGCTGACGCGGAGAGCATTAAAGAAGACAAGCACTCGATGGACGACGAGAAGCGCAGTGCTCTGCAGCAAAAGAGAGCGCAAGGCGATGAGGCCAGCCAGCGGATTGCCAAGCGGCTGCTGCAGGGATGGAAGATGATCGATAGGGTGTGTCCCAGCGAGTCGTGCTACAATGTGCCGCTTGTGCAGGACCGCGACGAGATGCAGCTCTGCGTGATCTGCGAGCAGCGGTATATGGATGAAGAGGCGTATACGAAGAAGTACGGCCCACGAAAGCCAGAGGCAGAGGCACCTACGAACACGGAGCATGCTGCCGAGCCTGCAGCGGAGCCCAAGCCAGCGCCTGAGCGCAAGAAGAAAGAGCCGCGAGAGAGGGCTTCTTCGGCAGTCGCTAAGCCATGCGTGCCTCAGAAGCACACATCTGGTGCGGCGGCCATTGATGTAGCAGTCGAAGCACTGCAGTCCAAGATCGCAGACCTCTCGCCACTCTTGGAGCAGGCCACACAGTACAAGGACATTGTGCGCATCAGCAATGCCATTAGGGCTTGCGCCAAGGCCATTCGCGAATGCCAGAAGCTCTAGGAAATGCGCGCTTTTACGGAAGCTGCTTTTGTAATAAACACATGTCACGTGATGTAGAGGCTTGACTGATAGGCTGCGTGGCTCAAGCAGCACCAACAAGTAAACACAGCTGCGCAAAAAAATAAATAATCGCCTGTTGCCTTCGCTCCTCTTCCTTCTCTCCTCGCTCGCAAACCACAAAAATACATATCCGCGCCTAAATACTATTGCCATGTCGACCTCAGCAAAGCCGCCAGCTAATGACAGCACCAGCTCGCTCCCATGGTATGTGGACATGCTCCGCGTGCGCGCATAGCGTGAGCCAACGCAAAATAAAAGCAAGCTAAATTGCAGTAACTTGCATGTCTGCTAATTCAAATCAAGCAAGCGAAATGTAGGGTGGAGAAATACAGACCAACGGAACTCAAGGACGTCGTTGGCAATCAGGAGACAGTCGACCGCCTTAATGTAATTGCAATGAGCGGTAACATGCCCAACCTTATTCTCGCGGGAGCGCCTGGCATCGGAAAGACAACTAGCATCTTGTGTCTCGCGCATGCGCTTTTGGGCCCTACCTACAAGGAGGCGGTTCTGGAGCTGAACGCGTCCGACGACCGAGGAATCGAGGTAGTTAGGAACCGCATAAAGATGTTTGCGCAAAAGAAGGTGACTCTCCCGGCTGGACGGCACAAGATCATCATCCTTGACGAGGCAGACAACATGACGCCTGGAGCGCAGCAGGCCCTGAGACGCACGATGGAGATTTACTCGCACACGACGCGCTTTGCGCTGGCTTGCAACTTGTCGGGCAAGATCATCGAGCCCATTCAGAGCCGCTGCGCTATCTTGCGGTACGGCAAGCTGCAGAACGACCAGGTGCTGCATCGGCTTGTGGAGATCTGCCGCGCAGAGGACGTCAAGTACACTGCTGAGGGCCTCGAGGCCATCGCCTTTTCGGCCGATGGCGATATGCGCCAGGCCGTCAACAACTTGCAGTCGACTGCCAGTGGATTCGGCCTTATTTCGCCTGACAACGTGTTCCGTGTTTGCGACCAGCCCCACCCAGTCGTTATTCGTAGGATGCTGGAGGACTGCGGCAAGGGCGAGATTGACAATGCGGTTGCCTGCGTCAGTCTGCTGTGGAGCCAGGGCTACTCGGCAGTTGACATCATCACATCAATCTTCCGTGTGGTCAAGATCTATGACGAGCTTGACGAGGACAAGAAGCTCAAGTTTGTGCGTGAGATCGGCGTCACCCATATGCGCATCGTTGATGGGCTACAGACCCTTGTTCAGCTCCAGGGTCTCGTGGCTCGGCTGTGCAAGCTCGCTGTCCCTGAGCAGGCGTTTCAAGTTTGAAGGCACCTTGAAGCTGCTTTTGAAGCGCTGCTTCTGACATGTTGGTTTTTCTGGTGGAGCACAAGATGCTCTTGAGCCCCTGAGACGACGTGGCGGATGAAACGATTTTGTCCCCAGCATGTGAAAGTGCGGTGTGTGCCGACGAGAGCCATGGCTGAACTGCGTTTTGATCCTGTGGCACCCATCCCAACCACACCCTCTTTGCAGCCTTTCATGCGTTTCGGCCATGCGTGCAGCACAAAGCGCATTAGTCCCGTTTTCTCTCCGCGCTTTGCCTCTTTGCTCCACACATTCTCTATTTTTGTTCTTTGTTGCTACTGCCCTCGGCATTTTGCCCCTGCTTTCGAATTCACCTCAGTTACAAACAATACCAGCAGACGTCCATATATGCGCACTCGTTTCTGGCTTTCACACCGCGTGCCTGCCTCTGCAGTGCTCGCCCTGCTAGTATGTCTAGCGCTCGCAGCCACAGCTGTGTCCACACACTCAGCAACTGCCTCGGCTGTTGCGACACCCGCTGTCTGCGGGCGACAGGGAGGAGCAGGGTCTGCCCGGTGCCGTGCGCCCAGCTACGGAACACGGCAAGGCACCGCCCCATCAACTGATGGCAGCATCTCTGTTCTCCGCTACGCCAGATATGCGCTGGGGGCAGTCGAAATGGCCTTCATGTTCACTGTGTTTCTGGTTGGGTTCTTGGTGTTTGGTGTTTTGCTGCCGACGGCTTCTTACCTGGTCACCCTGCTGATGCAAGCAACCACATCCATCAAGGCGGCTACTGCGCTTGCATTAGCAGTTGGCGTTTTTGGGCTGTACTACTTCAGATACAGCTATGCAGCGCCAAAGAAATCCACAAAGGACCCCAAGGACGATCTCAAGGGGGCGAACCACTCAGACACAGGGTTTGATTTGCACCCAGATGTCACTCGCAGCGACGAGACCGATGGATCGAACTACATGGCCTCGCTTGAAGCCCGGGGCAGCGCCAGGCACCACCATGGAGGCTTTGTGCCTGGCGATTCGGGTGCAGCGGCTGCAGGCGTCGGGTTCCCTGCGGATTTCCTCAACATGTTTATGAAGAGCATTAGCATCTTTGGGTACATTGAGGAGCCGGTGTTCCACGAGTTCTCGCGCCAGCTTCAGACCCGCAGGCTGCTTGCTGGCGAGCGGATGTTTGAGAACGACGAGGACCGCGATGACCAGAATTTTTACGTCGTCATCGAGGGCCAAGTGCAGATCTACTTGGCTGACGGCTCAAGCGCTGAGCCAGAGGCGCATTCTCCTCACGCTGAGCTGTACAGCCAGAGGCAGCATGGGACCATGTCGGCTACTGCAAGCAGCCTGTCAGATTCGTTTGATGATCTTGCCATGGAATACTCTTCGGACATGGACGACGTCTCCCAGCAGGACTTGTCAGACAGCGAGCAAGGTGCTGGAGCGGCAGCCAGACCCGCCGACGCGATTCTGCTGAATGTTATCGGCCCAGGAGACGTGCTCTCGAGCCTGTTCTCCATACTGTCTCTCTTCACTGAAGGCGTTCCGCTGAGACAAGGCGAGCAGCCGAGTGCAGCCGCTTCCGCAGCTTTTCGAGGCGCCAAGAGCAGCGACCAGCAGGAGCAGCAGCGCCAGCAGCAGTGGCCCCCAGCCGAGTACACGCCTGATGGAAATCAGCAGCAGAGCATCCATCATGTGGCAGAGTCTATTGGCACTCGTGCTTCCCAGCAGACTCCGCCTCCGCTGGCACAGGGCCTTTACGCTGGCCCACTCAACATCCACGCCCACCCAGACACTGTGTCAGCTGGGGCTAGCGACGCCCCGCCATTGCCTGCCAGCGCCTTTGCGCACGCTCGAGGGGGCAGGCGCAGCACAAAGCCTGCTCGACCAAATGTAGTTGCACGTGCAACTGCAGATACGACGCTTGCCATGATCCCCGCAAATGCCTTTCAGCGAGTGACGCGGTTGTACCCAAAGGCTGCTGCTCACATACTCCAGGTCATCCTGACTCGGCTCCAGCGGGTGACGTTCGCCACGCTGTATGGCTACTTGGATGTCCCGAATGAGCTGGTGGCTGTTGAGCGTGCGATCAACGAGCTGGCCAAGTGCCCGCTGAAGGACGAGCTGCAGCTGAGATCCTCTACTCTGCAGAGTGTCAGGGACATTTTCTCGCGACACGCTGCGGATCCAGCCAGTCGTGTGGCACCACATTCGCCGACACTGAGCGGCGGCGGCAGCTCCCTGCACGTGCCTAAATCGTCGATAACGTCTGACCCGACAGCCAACTATGCACGCCACTTCAGCACATCAAGCACCTTGCAGCCTAGCTGGAAGGTTACTCACCAGCGACTGGTAGCGCTCTCCATGCAGACGTCGCAGAAACAGACGCCACCAATACCAGCCTACTGCTCCTTGGATGCTGCATCCGAGAGGACGCAGGCGGGCATCGAAGATGTGGAAACCGACTATGGGCGGGACCTGGCGCAAGCCCCGATGGCAGGTAAAAATAGCCACCAGGGCCACAGAAGGGCCGGTAGCGACACTGTGCCGTCGAGCTCTGTCCCAGCTGCTGAAGCCATCGAGTCCCTGCGCAAGGCAGTGCTGCACCAGTTGTGCGCCTCTATCGGCCTCAACGCGTACTCGGTTGACGGGCGCTACAGCTCGCCATCCTTGGACAGACCTCAAAGGTCGCAGGCTTTGCCCTCAGCAGCAGCCACCCCGGGCTACAACCCTAGCGCACCCTCAAGCCGCAGATCGAGCACTAATCGCAAACTGCCGAGAACAGAGCACCTGCTCCCCGTGCTCCAGAACCTGAGCTTGCCATCGCAGAAGCGCTCGTCAGCTAGCACGCCACCGCTTCCGCTTGCCGAGATCCCATCGCTAGTAAATGAGCTGGAGCTGTACCACTTGCCAGACAGCTTTGCTCTGATCGAGCAGGGACAGAGGCCAGATGGCCTCTACATTGTCCTGGACGGAAAGGTCGAAATAACCCCGCGTGGGTCGGTAGCAGAGCTTGGCGGCACGGGCAAGAAAGCCAGCATGGGTGGAGATGGCGCAAGCGAGCCCACGATTGTGTCCATCAGCAAGACGACGCGGCTTATGACCAAGCTTGCACACAGGGCGAACGCAAAATTCGAGCGCAGCGAGAAGGCCGGCTCGGCGCACGCGAGCAAGCAGCCATCAGCAGATGCCCCGTCCTCACCGCTCAGCTCGAGCATCAAGTCGTTCGCTAGCACCTTTGGCATAGGCATGTCGTCGGATGACAGTGCTCGCAGCTGCACTGACAACCAGCTGCTTGGACGCCATCACCACCACCACGCGCTAGAGAAGGTTAACGCTCTCAGATCGTACACCGCCCGTGCTGGTGAGCTAGTGGGGTACCTGCCAGCACTGACAGATATGACGTCGCTGTACACAGCTCGCAGTAAAGGGCCTGTTCTTGTCGGGTTTATATCTCGCTGGGCACTGGATCGGATTTGCGAGAGGTACCCGATCATTCTCATGACTCTGGCACGCCGTCTGACGTCGCAGCTGCCCCCAGCTATCCTCAATATCGACTACGCATTGGAGTGGGTTCAGGTGAAGGCCAGCGAGATGGTCTACCGCAGAGGCGAGACCAGCGACGCGGTCTATGTGGTGCTTACTGGCCGTCTGCGCGCGTTTGTCGAAAAGGACAATGGCTCCATCAGCATCCTGGCAGAGTATGGCCAGGGCCAGTCCGTTGGAGAGCCCAACCTGCTGCTCAACGAGCCTTGCAAGTTCAACCTCCATGCGATCCGTGACACCGAGCTTGTGAGAATACCTACTGCCTTGTTCAAGGCGCTGATGCAGACAGCGCCGGGCCTTACGTTTCACCTGTCGCGAACACTGGCTGTGCGCACGGCGCAGTCCTTGCAGCAGCAGCAGCTTGTCGAGCAGCAGCTGTCAAGGCACTCGAACGAGGGCTACTCGAGGCTCAGAGGGATGGCCGGGGCGGCTAGCATCGAGAGCGGCATTCGCAGCCACAACAAGAACCTCAAGAGCATTGCCATAATCCCTGTGAACTCTGAGGTCCCTGTCCGTGCCTTTGCACAGCAGCTCGAGGAGGCACTGACAACTGTGGCTGGCAGCGTTGCGCTGCTTGACCACACAACGGCGAGCCGCGTGCTGGGCAGACATGCCTTCAGCCGCATTGCGCGGCTAAAGATCGTGAGCTGGATCGCTGAGCTGGAGCAGCGGTGCCGCCTGCTGCTGCATGTGGCAGATGGCGGAATTAGCTCTCCGTGGACGAGGCACTGCGTCCGCCACTCTGATTTTATCCTCCTTGTTGGGCTTGGCGATGGCGACCCCAGCGTCGGCGAATTCGAGCGGCTCCTGCTTGCGCTGAAGACCACGGCGCGCAAGGAGCTGGTGCTCCTCCACGAGAACAGGACCTGTGCGACTGGCAGTACGCGCAAATGGCTAAAGCAGCGGCCCTGGGTGCATGCACACCACCACATGCAAATGCCGCTGGACTATGATGAGTTTGGCTTGGGTGCTGAGATGGAGAGCCGCCAAGGGGGCAGCATCTTTGATGGCGCACGAACGCTGATCACACGGTCTATCCTGCAGTCCTCTCGCAAGGTGCTCCCAGCGCTGACGCATGGAGGCATCAGCAAGATCAAGACCAGCATCGAAAAATACTACAACCGCTTGAGGCGCAGCAAGCAGTTCACACCCGCCTCGTACCAGGGCCACAGGTCGGACTTTGCGCGGCTTGCTCGTTATCTGTGCGGCAAATCTGTTGGCGTTGTTCTGAGTGGCGGCGGTGCGCGCGGCATTGCTCTTTTGGGTGTCCTGCGAGCGTTTGAGGAGGCAGGCATTCCGGTTGACATGGTTGGCGGAACAAGCATCGGTGCGTTCATGTCTGGTCTGTACGCACAGCACCCAGACTCGGTGGCCATCCATGGGCCGGTCAAAGCATTCTCGCGGCGGATGAGCTCGATGTGGCGGTTCCTTCTCGACATCACCTATCCAATCCTGTCGTACACGTCGGGCAGGGAGTTTAACCGCGCCATATGGAAGGTGTTCAAGGAGTCTGAGATCGAGGACCTGTGGCTCCCGTTCTACTGCATGACTGCCAACATCACGCAGTCCCGCTCTGAGGTGCACACGACGGGGCTGCTCTGGCGTGTGGTCAGAGCGAGCATGTCTCTTAGCGGGTTTGTGCCTCCGCTCTGCGACGAGAATGGCGACATGCTGGTCGATGGCGGGTACTTGGACAACCTCCCAGTGCGCGTGATGAAAAGCGAGCTGGGAGCCGACATGATCTTTGCCGTGGACATTGCAGGGGAAAATGACACGAGCCCTGTGAGATACGGCGCCTCGGTGTCGGGGATTTGGGTCCTGCTCAACCACCTCAACCCGCTTCGCTCGTACTGGATCCCGACGCTCTCGGAGGTGCAGTCGCGCCTCACATATGCGTCGTCAGACAAGGAGCTTGAGAGCGCCAAGGTTGCTGACAGCTGTGTGTACCTGCGAGTGCCGCCCAGAGATGTTGGCGTGCTGGACTTTGGGCGGTTTGACGAGCTGTACAAGCGAGGCTATGAGTACGCCAAGGAGTGGACGGCTAGGTGGCAGAGAGCCAGCCTTTTGGATCAGTGGCAGGCGCCTGCTGGGGAGCTGCCAGCCAATGTCCGGGTGACTAACCCCGACACAGTTATGCCAGCTGTGTACAGCCTGGCCCGGCGCAACTCGATTTAAGCAGCGCTGCCTCTGGCCAACCGCATATCTATGTGGCAGCTCTGCAAGTGAAAACATGAGCATGCTAGCATGTGGGTGTCCCTTTGTAGCGCATTTGAACAGCGCCTGCTTTTGGATTGTCGCATAGATGCACAAGTCGCTCTGATTTTTCCGGGTGGTCTTTCTGCTTCTGTAGCGCATTTGAACAGCGCCTGCTTTTGGATTGTCGCATAGATGCACAAGTCGCTCTGATTTTTCCGGGTGGTCTTTCTGCTTCTCTGCTTTTGCCTAGATGAAATACGCAACTATACTTTGCTGTTCGAGACGTGGTTATTTACAATGCACCGCATCCTTGAAAACACGGATATGCTGTCGAGAATTATCTACGAGGCGAACTTGATGCGCCAAGTATCGGTCTGGAACCGCTCATATCAGCTAGACTACTTGAGCGGGCTGCATCCATTCGCATCGGTCAGTCGGGTGTGGAGGGAAGCCGCGCTCTCATTCATACCCAGGGAGCTCGTTATAAAGCTGGACCAGCAATGTGTAAACAGAAAAGAGCGCGTCAGACGGCTCGTTCGCCGCATAAACAGGCTTACCACGGCAGCAGCGGTGGAGCCATCCGGGTATCTGGATGTCCAGGGCGATGTATTCCGCTACCATTCAAACCTGCACATGACACAGGAGCTCAGGCGCAACGGCAACCTTCGGCGAATCACACTTTGCATTTGCAAACATATGGATTCTGCGCAGGTCTTGGCATGTTTGGAGGAGATTGGGATTCGCAGCCACGACCTGAGCTCGATTACCTCGCTGTGCGTATCGATTTTCTGGTCGCGTTCGCTGGACACAAGTATGGCTGTGCAAGGTTTAGGCCCTATAGAAGCTGCAGCCAGGTTTCTGAGCAGAATGGCGCCCAACGTCGACTCTCTTACGGTGGCGACCGAGTTCCAGCTCCAACCCGAAGAGCTCTTCTCGCTGGACAACGCTCTTGGCAGCCGGTTTATGCAGATGAAGCGACTGGTGGCTCACCCGAGCGTCAACGTCCTCTACGAAGGCCTTCCAGACTTTCCGCCGCTAACAGTTCTTCGCCTAAACTCCATATGCGCCAACGGAAGCTGGCAGCTGCCGCGGATGATTGCCAACTCGCTTCAAAAGCTAAACCTTGGGGCTGCTGACCGCCTTCAGTTTTACAGTGCATTTCATGAGAGTGCCAGCAGCTTGCCCACGGTGTTCAGCGAGCTAAGGTCGCTTAAGGTCAACTTTGCTGCACTTGCGTCCTCGCGGCAGCAGCACCTGGATGCGTATCTGAGAAGCGGCACGCCGCAGTTCAAGTTCCCAAAGCTCAGGTTCGCGGAGGTTATCAGCGACAGCTGCGACATCTCGTGGTTCCTGAGCCTGCTCGCAGACACGCCCATTAGAGTGCTGGGTTTGTGGCTAAATGATAGCGACTTCGAGCAGCTGGAGCTTCCCCAGTTCCGACAGATGAACATGATGGCGATACAGCTGCTCAAGATAGACGATGAGAAGGCAATGCAGCACGCACTTGGCTCGATCTTTAAATCCACCATAAACTCGCAGTCTATCTCGGTTCACACGTCGCTGTACTACAACGTAAGCCTGTATGTGCAGGCAATGGGGCTGGATGGTCTGCAGAGGCTGGTCCTCGCAGCATACATCCCCTTTGAGCAGGTTTGCGCAGCGATTGCGCGGCTCAATCGGCTTGTTTTCTTCGACTGCGGCGTGAGCAGCGAGCCAGAGTCGCCGCCGGATCAGTGGAGCGTCCACGATGTCCAGCAGATGATGCTGCTGCAGCTGAGCGACGGCGGCCAAGGCTTGCTGAGCAGCAGACTGAAAACACTGATCCTGCGATATGCCTACAAGCCAAGACGGGTGGGCGAAGACCAGTTTAATGCGCAGACTGTGCAGGTGATTTCAATGGTCGCCCAGATTCCGTCCTTGGCTCGGTTTCAGACGTGGATTTCGCCGGAGTACTGGAAGGCTGCATTGGACAAGGTGCTGGACGGCAGCGAGGCTGTTTCCGCAAGGGCGGGCCATCTGCGCAATCTCGAAGTGAGGCGCCCGGAGAGCGGGTGGCCGAAATTCGAGTTGTAGCTCTCTTTCTCTGCGTGGCTTGGCAGAGCGTCTCTTGAAGGTTTTAGTGGAAAGCTAGACAAGGAGCAGAGCGCAGGCAGTGCTATTCACGGATGTGTAAGGCGCTTGGTGGTGCTTCTTGGCTTGGCCGCACAGCGCCTTTCCTTCTGGGCAGGTGTTTGTGCAGGTGTTTGTGCAGGCGTTTGTGCAGGCAAACGCAGAATGCTTATTTTTCCGCGCCCGCCTCTCCCCAGCTCGGACAGGCCTGCCCCAATGGCTTGGCAGCAGGGCAGAGGCGCTGCGATCACGCAGCGAGCGCTGTAGCACAGGACAAAGGAGTAAACAGAGGCACCCTAGCTCGGTGGAAGTGCATGAAAACTTTATTATCAGGTCTTGGCGCAAGTCTTGGCCACGCAGATATAAGAATCCACCCGCACCGCACCCATGCCTGGCTGCTTTCCACCACATATGGATTGGCCCCTTTCTCCCAGCCTTTTAAGCAGAAACGCGCCCAATCTGGCTTGCCTGCCCCCAGTGCTTTTTTGTCTGCAAATCCTCTTGTCCATTTTTCCTTCTGCGCTTACTCGCTTGATTGCATATGCGCCCTTTGCTGCGACACAATAAACATGCTTTCAACGGACACCAGGCACAATCGCCACTCTCTTCCAGCTTCCACTGCTGCTCAGAACCCCTCCTCGTCCTCTCACCGCTCAATTCACAGCCTTTTTAGTTTCAATTCTGCAATGCCGCTGTTTGGAAAACGAAAGCCAAAGCTCCAGTCCGCCATATGTACGCACACAACACACGGCTTTGCTATTGCTCTGTGCTTGGCTGGCCTGTGGCAGCAGGCCCGCACACATGTATACGTCGCATGCATCGACCGAGTGACTGCTATCCGTGCTAACGCCTCCAGCACACGCATGCTGTGTTTCATTCTGCGTACTGGCTCCACTAACCTGTAGGCGACGCCATGGTGGATGTTTCTGCGTACGACAAGCTCTACAGCATGTTTGCCAAACAGCCGGATGCGTAAGTAGCAGCAATGAAAACGGCCCTGTGGGCGTGCCTTTGCAGCAGCATGCTTTCTATTTTTGCTAGCGTCACCACGAGCGGATTTGCCTCTGGCTGCTAGCGTGCTTCTGACTGTGGTTGATTGCCCGCTTGTTTTCTTTTTTTCCTAATTTGTCCGTATGCACCATCTGAACCCCCCGTGATTTCCCCTCGCGGCACCCGCCATCCATCCTATGTCTGTAGGCCAGCTGAGGCGCTGGAGTTTGTGCTGCGCACCATCGCCATGAAGGAGCACAAGGAGCCCAAGCTCCTCAATCGGATAGGATCCAACGCCAGAAGCAGCTCTGCTGAGAATGACGTGAGCAAGTCGCTGTCGCTTCTGAAGGTCCTGCACGGCATCGTGTGGTCGTTCCCAAGGAACATGGGCTTGGTGTTCAAGGAGCTGACCACCGGCGCCGTCCTACTCAAAACTGTCATATCGCCAGCCGTCCCCATTACCATCCGCGAGACGCTGCTGTGCATGGTGTCGAATTGGTGCATTTTGTATCGCGAGAGCCTGGGTGTCCGCAACATCCTGGAGAATGTTGTGGATTCAGTGAAGCAAAAGATTGGGCTCAAGCCCACGGCCAGCCTGCTGCCCATACCACCGGTCACGCGCGAGCAGGAGGGCTGGGCGTATCCACCCGTGGTGCAGCCACCGAGCAACCCGTATGCTGCCTACCAGGGCATTCCTTACGCTGGCACGCAGATGGTGACATTCCAGCAGATGCCGCCACAGCAGCCGGCATATGCGTACGGCTCGCTCGTTGGCGCGGATCCAGTTGTTGCTGCACAGCAGCAAGCGCTTGTCCAGGCCCAAAACGCACAGTCACACAGCACCCGGAGCCGCGGCGCATCCTTTGCGTCAGTCAGCGGCCAGGAGAACTCAGGGCTGACACCGACTTTTATCGAGCACATGGAGACCTCTGCCCAGGAGCTCAAATCGCTCTGCGACATGCTCACAGAAAACCTCATTTCGCTGAACGTCGAGGAGGATCCGCGCACAAACCCCGTTGTTGGCGACATGATGAAGGAGGTCAATAAGCGGAAAACAGCAATCCACAACTTCATGGGCATGCTCACGCCAGACAACATGGAGACCCTGCAAAAGCTCTCGGTAGCCAGCGAGGAGGTCGAGCGCTGCCTGTGGCTGTACGATAACACGCTGTCAGCGCATAACGAGTGGATGGCCATCCAGGAGAGTCTGAAGACCTCGGCTGCTGAGGAGTCGCGCATGCGGGGAGCCGTCCCTGGGCCATACTCCTCGCTGCTGCCATATGCAGGATACCAGCCAGAGTCGTCGAATGCTACCACCAACCTCATTGCCACTGCGGCGGCAACAGGAAATGAAACCAGCAGCATGGCGAGGGCTGTACCCGACAGCCACCTGGATGATGTGCATAACCTGGTAGACTCTCGCTCCTCGTCGCATGGCCTTTCGCAGAAGGCCAAGGGCAAGATGGCTGAGGTCCCGTCGCAGACAGACTACGAGCTCGACCTGGCCACCATCAACAACGCTGGCAGCAGCAGTGGCAGCCATCCTGCTGGCGGGCCCACTCGTCCAAACTACATGGACTAGACGCGAACTGCCCAATCCTCCATCTCTTTGCCTACATGTACTACCTCTGCTGGCCTTTAGCCACACTTGCATTCTGCCACTGATAGCTCCTAATAGTAAAAAAAAGACGCCATTCAACTGCCAATACATACGTTTACATCACTTTATTAACAAACACGTTGCTGCTTTGTCATATAGGCGTTGAGGGCTGCGCAGCCGTCAGATAGGGATTCAGGGGATTGACCTGGCCACCCGCCATCGCCGTTGCTGCATTCGCGCCATGGCTGCTGCTGTATGATCTCGTCGGGTTGCGGAAGAAGAACTGCAACGTGAACTTTCTTGTGTCCCTGTCCCAATGCGACCAGAACTTTCCAGGCCGCATGTCCACCTCGCGGCTCTGCACCTTGAATGCAATCGTCTCGTAGGGCTCTGCAGCAAACAGCAGGTACTGGTGCTGTCTGTTGGGCACCTCAACGTGCTGCTCATACGCCGACATAAACCTGTGCCTGGGTTTCGTCTCATCCGTAACCTCCGGATACGTGATTTCAAACAGCAAGCCAAACTGCCTGGTGTGCGGGTCCCTGATCTTTGTGACCTTGTACCCAGGCCGCCCAATCTTCACCGCATTCCTCTTAACCTTCGGTGCCGCCGCAGCCGCGCGTGCCGGCCCACTGCCCTCGTTTTCCCTCGCTTCTAGTGCTGCCCTGCGGGCCAAGTTGGCCTGGTGCTTTTTGCCCTGTGTGTGTGCCAGATAGGAGCCCTCGTTGTTGTGCAGGGTGAGGCACAGCTTGCACTCATACGACCCCAGGTGGTTGCGCATGAAATACGGGTCACTCTCAATGTCGATGGTCTCCAGCGCTAGCTTGCGCAGCCGCTCGCGACGAGCGACGTTTGACTCGGAGTACGACATCAGGGCGCCGGCCCCCGGCTTTGATCCTGCTCTGTTCTGGAAATCCATGTCCAAAGTGTGTGTATATAAAGCGTGTAAAGCAGAGACGAAAAGTTGCTTGAGTGCGCCGGCCGCCAAAAAAAATATCCGGCCATCTTTACATGGGCTAGCTGGCCAATGCAAAGCGTGTGGGGTTGGGGCACGTGATTCTGGTTTGGAACAGACAAGCGGCAGCTGAGAAGGGGTCCAGAGTAATATACAGGGGTTTGGCGGTGGTGGCAGTGGGTAGCGTGCTCTCTATATGCCGTCTAGTGCAGCTTCGATGCCTGCGCGACCAGCGTCTGAATGACTTGGTTGTAGGTGTCAATCTCATCCCTCCGCTTGGCCACCTCCTTTTCTTTGGCGGACACAAGCAAGTCGATAGACCGCAGTGCCCGCTCTAGAACCGCAATCTGCTGGTCTGCCGCGCCACTGCCAGTATCGGGTAGCTGGGCGGCGATCCGCCGAACCTCGTCGATGCTCAAGGGAGCTGCCTCAGCAGCCATTTCGTCACTGTGGATGGCTTCGATTCTCAACTCGGAAAGTGGGGTCAGCAAATGCTCCCAGCACTCATCAGGAAGCCTTGCCGACAGAGCGATCAGCAGCAAGTTCCGGAGCAGTCGGGGCTCGCCTGTAGCCTGGCCAGCCGTGCTGTTAGTCGCTGTTTTGGGTATGCCTCCCTTGATGGCAGTGTCCAAAGCTATGACGGGCGATTGCGGCCGCGCATGCATGTTTTCTGCCGTGGTTTCAATGTCGCCAAACGTCAAGTCCAAGCACTTTCGTATTACCTGCACGCGATCGCCGTGCCCTTCCAGGCCATTCAGCATCAGCAGC
>MU604018.1:1871-21375 GCA_025201845.1 Martensiomyces pterosporus | reverse complement strand
GCCATTTCGTCACTGTGGATGGCTTCGATTCTCAACTCGGAAAGTGGGGTCAGCAAATGCTCCCAGCACTCATCAGGAAGCCTTGCCGACAGAGCGATCAGCAGCAAGTTCCGGAGCAGCCGGGGCTCGCCTGTAGCCTGGCCAGCCGTGCTGTTAGTCGCTGTTTTGGGTATGCCTCCCTTGATGGCAGTGTCCAAAGCTATGACGGGCGATTGCGGCCGCGCATGCATGTTTTCTGCCGTGGTTTCAATGTCGCCAAACGTCAAGTCCAAGCACTTTCGTATTACCTGCACGCGATCGCCGTGCCCTTCCAGGCCATTCAGCATCAGCAGCTCCTTGGCTTCGACCAGCACAGACTCCACCACAGAGACTTGCATAGCGGTGGAGCCCGGAGCAGGAGCAGGAGCAGGAGCAGGAGCAGGAGCAGGAGCAGGAGCCACTGAGCTGGGAGCAGCAGCGGAGTCGTCGATGTCGCCAAAGTCGCCAAAGTCATCGAAGCTGTCGCTGCCAGCGCCGTCGTCGTTGCCAAAGTCGCCGAAATTGTCAAAGTCATCGTCAGCGCCAAACGCATCGTCAGCCGCCTCTGCTGTGTCGAATGCATCTTTGGCCGGGCCTGAATCTCCAGCTGGTGCTGGCTGCTGCGGCTGCTGCTCGCCCCAGGCACTTGCCTCATCAAAACCATTCAACTCGTCCATCGGCGCACTCTATACTAAATGAAGGCAAATCTGGTATTAGAGAGGGGTATAGCTGAAGAAGGAGGAATACTGACTTTTGAATGAACGAGGCAGCAAAGGAGGGAAACGCTCAGCAACATCAAGCCATAAAGCTGCACGGCTCTTGTGTGCTGATAAATCAGCCTGCAGCCAAAGAAAAAAAAAAGCGCTTTTGGCAGACCCACGTCACTATTGCACCGCTACTTCCCAGTATCGCCATGTCTTCGCAAGCAGAGCAGCAGGAGCGCGCAATGGCGCCTACCACGCCCGGGGATATCAAGTGGATCCCACTCGAGTCCAACCCCGAGGTCATCAACGCCATGCTATCCAAGCTAGGAGTGGACCCGACGTTCGGATTCAGCGACGTGTGGGGCCTAGACGACGAGCTTCTGTCGATGGTTGTGCAGCCAGTCAAGGCCATCGTGTTCCTCTTCCCGCTGACGCCCAAGTACGAGGCCGAGAGAAAGGAGGAAATCGCCAGCAGCAGCCACAGGGTGTCCCCCAGCGTCTGGTTCATGCGGCAGACCATCGGCAACGCCTGCGGCACCATGGCGGTCATTCACTCGCTGGCCAACAACCAAGGCGACATTCAAGTCGGCGGATACCTGGGCAAGTTCCTCAGCAGGGTCGCAGACATGACCCCCGAGCAGCGCGCTGAGGTGCTGGAAGGCGATGCAGTTATCGCTGGTGCTCACCTGGAGAGCGCTTCTGCGGGGCAGACGGCGGCGCCGCAGCCCGAGGAGGACGTGGAGCTGCACTTTATCTCGTTTGTGAGTGTGGATGGCGACCTGTATGAGCTGGACGGAAGGCAGCCGGCTCCCTTCAACCATGGTCCATCAACAGACCTGCTCAAGGTAACCAGCGCTTTAAGGAGCGCATGCTCGCAGTGATGGGTCTGTAGCAGCCGCCTGTGCATGTATAGCTGACTGAATGCTGTGTGCTTGTTTTGAGTGTAGGATGCCGCGCGTGTGATTAAGAAGCGCATTCAGTCGTTTGAAGGGGGGACGCAAGAGTTCACAGTGCTTTCCCTAGGCCTGCACCCAAACCTCCAGTAGTGCAAGCACCCTTGCCTGCCAAACTGCTTCTACTTCTTTTTTCTTTTTGTCAACAGCGACGTTCTTTCGAACCGGGTAATATTCCAGGAAACGCCAAAATGGCAGCCTGTTCGCTGGCGCTTCTCCTTTTTGTCCAAGCGCATTTGGCGACAGTAACGTAAAATCACACCAAAGCGTGCCTTTGCTGCCGAATCCCCTCGTCCTGCGAGGCTGTTAGCAAGAGGCGATGCGATGGCGCGATGGGCGCAGAAATTGCATGTGTGCGTGATGCAGGATTGGCATTTATCAACCAGCGCATCCAGCAGCACCTCTGCTTCAGCACTCCACCCTGACTCTGTATCTCGACAGACGCTGCGTCAGCCAGGAGGAGGGGAGCGAGGAAGAAGGGAAGAGAGGCGCCGGTTGCGTGGACAGCGCCCGCTGCCCCTCAACTGAATATAAAAGCGCCTGCGCCAGACAGCGCAACCCTGCTTCCCCTCGAACACACACAAA
Organism: Martensiomyces pterosporus; assembly: GCA_025201845.1. Lineage (NCBI taxonomy): Eukaryota > Fungi > Kickxellomycota > Kickxellomycetes > Kickxellales > Kickxellaceae > Martensiomyces > Martensiomyces pterosporus. The sequence goes on along the minus strand of MU604018.1, from coordinate 19,115 downwards.
CCATACTTCTCTCTCATTGCCCGCCCTGCTTTCTCTGCAGCTTTTCCATTTAAACTTGTACAGCCGTGTCTAGCAGAACAACCACAATGGCACCTCTTCGTCTTGGATCCATCGCCCCCGACTTCACCGCCGAGACCACCGCAGGCGAAATCAACTTCCACGAGTTCATTGGCGACTCCTGGGCCGTCCTCTTCTCGCACCCCGCCGACTTCACCCCCGTGTGCACCACCGAGCTGGGCGAGGTGGCCAAGCTGGCACCCGAGTTCGCCAGGCGCAATGTCAAGGTCATCGGCTTGAGCACCAACGACCTCTCGGACCACGCCAGGTGGGTGGACGACATCAACGAGGTCAACGACGTCAACCTCAAGTTCCCCATCATCGCTGACAAGAACCGCGAGGTCGCCACCCTCTACGACATGCTGGACAGCGTCGAGCACGACCCCACCAACGTCGTCGGCGGCATTCCGTTCACCGTGCGCTCGGTCTTTGTCATCGACCCCGCCAAGAAGATCCGCCTCATCCTCACCTACCCGGCCAGCTGCGGCCGCAACTTCGACGAGCTCATTCGCGCCATCGACTCGCTCCAGCTCTCGGACGAGCAGCCCATTGCCACCCCCGCCAACTGGCAGCCCGGAGAGGACGTCATCGTCCATGTGAGCGTCAGCACCGAGAAGGCCAAGGAGATCTTCCCCGAGGTCAAGGAGGCCAAGCCCTACCTCCGCTTCGCCACTCTCCCCGAGAGCAAGTGAGCACGGCCGCCCGCTTTTCCTTTGCAATCCGCCGTTCTAATTCGCACATGCTCGCGCAAGAGCTGAATTGTTATTAATAATACCTCCTGCACAACACCAGCTGGAAACTAGTACATTTCGGCCATGATTGGCAGTATCAGCGTTGTCCACCCAGTGAACGGATGCGTGCGCTGCCCCTTGCCGCCCTCCGGGTTGTACTGCTCCCAGAAGAACCTTGTATCCTGGTACACCCTGAACACGTTCCTGACCAGGTTGCTGCGCAGGCTCTTGTAAATGCGCAAGGCCTGCTCCTTGTGCGGGCCCTCGACAGAGATGTAGTTCTTGTGCAGCGACGACAAGATGAGGTAGTTGATGTTGATCCAGATGGGACCACGCCAGTAGTTCTCGCCCTTGCCATAGAGCTCGTCGCTCTTCGACAGCGACCGAATCCCGTAGTCCGTCCACAGCTCCTCGGGGTCCTCGATCATGTCCAAGATATGCCCAAGCTTGTCCGAGTCAGGCTGCAGGAGGCCCAGGAGCATGGGGAACAGGCTGACGTACCCCTTGTGGCACACAAACACCGTCTCCCGAGCGTCCGTCTCGTCGTCCTCAAGCTCGTCATAGTCCTCGCGCACACGGGTAGTCACGTCGCAGTACATCTTCCTGTCGTCGTTCCAGTGCACATCATCCAGTGTCTGCAAGAGCCTCTGCAGCGGGTCGCCCTTGGGCTTTTTCTCGCCGCTAGAGCCCAGGTCCACAAAATCAGCGGTGGGCGGCTCGCCAATGGGCCCAAACGACCCAGCCTCCATTGAAAAGCGTGTCAGATACGCTACCCACGAAAGCAGGTCCACATGAAGCTCGCTCTTGCTAGGCGGGAATGCGCGCGGGTAGTCGTCAAGGCCACACGTCAGGGTGTGGTTCTCTGTGCGGCCGCGCCACCTGTACCCTCTGGCAGCGACATCTCCTTTGTGCGCGGTCTCCTGGACATCGCCTCCCTGCGTGTTTTCGAAGAACGTCAGCACCCGAGACGCATTCGTGCTCAGCTCCCCCAGAATCCTGTGCCTTAGAGCGGCCTCTGGTGGCGTAGTGCTATCGCCGACGCCGTCGAAATACACAGACCCGTCATGCGTGTTCTTCATCGAGTGCGCCGCCTTGAATCGCTCAATAGCTGCCTCAACGGCAAACGCCAGCGTCGGCGGGTTGGCAAAGTTCGGGTACTGCACTTGGAACTCGCTAGGCACCTTGCTCCTTGCCTCCTCCCCAAGGATCTGCTCGCGCGCAATCCACCCACCCTGGTCCATGGCCCCGTACCAGCTCTTCAGGATCTCCAGACTGAGGTCGCCGTCCCAGTGGCCCAGCACCAGCTGGTGGAACCCTTCGTCCCACAAAAAGCCGCGCGGGAAGAACGGCCTCGACGGCGTGGTGGCAAACAGAGAATATGGCTCGCTCAGCTCTGGCTCGGCGATGGCCTTCTTTTCCCCGTACTCCGGTTTCGGGTCCCTCGACACCAAGCCGCTGCCGTAGAAGTAGCCAATGCCGCCGACAAGGTTGCTGAGTGCATTGCGTGCCATCTCCGTCTGCTCTTTGCTGAACCCCTTTTCGCGCAATCCAAACGTAGTCTCAAACCTGCCATCGAACTCCTTGCGCTTGTTACTGGCAATCGCACTAATGGCGTCGCTGTCGATACGGGCGGTCTTGTCGGAGCACTCGTAGACGACATCGAATGCAAAGCGTCCATGCACAACCATTTGCACAAAGAACAAGTCGTTGCCCGCACTCCCAAGCCCAATATCGCTGAGCCCGAAGAGCAGGCTGCCGGCCATCGGCCCCTGTCCCTTCGTGTGCTCTCCAATAATCTCTGCTCTGGCGCGTGCTGAGGTGAGCAGCCTGTCCTGGAAGATGTCCTTTGCACGCCAGATCTCAGTCCTCGGCGTGCTGAGCGCCATGCCACTTATGCGCTTGTCCGTCGGAATGCCCTTGATGTTGCTTAGCTGTTTGGGTACCGGCGGGTGCTGGTTCTCCACGGCAGGCACAACGCGTATGTTGAACCTTCCCAAGCCGGGCGCCTTCCCCTTAATCTTCGCCATGCCGCCATCGATGTCCATCGACATGGTACCGTTGCCCTCCAGCCCAAAATAGTACACCAGCGAAACGCCCTGCGTGTCGTCGTTCAGAGTTGTGCCGGAGAAGCGCACGGCCCAGCTGCCGCCTCTCTTGCCGGGCACTTTGATGAACTCGGACTTAATCTCCACGCCCTGGTCGCTGTCGCGCATCATTTGTTCGCCGAAATCGCGCCCGTTGTGCCTCGAGTACCCGTATTCCTCCAGGTTGTCGCCAAGCTCGCACGAATGCCGGATACTCTGCCAGTTCCTGGGGTTATCGAGCCCAAACCACATCAGCCCGCTCAGCAAGGAGTTGGGCAGGCGGGGACGCGTGCCGAAGTAGAGGTTTGGGCGGTACGTGCCCCACGTCAGGTCCGAATCCAACTGGCGCTGAGCCTTGGCGAGCTCAGAGTCTGGAATGCGCCCCAGGGCTGCGGCAGGCAGGGCTGCTAGGGCTAGTCCGAGCAGTCGCATTTCCAGAGAATAAGAATGGCATAAAAATGGCTTTGCGCGAATAAGAAGGGCGAGCGAGAAAGAGGCAAGGGGAGACGTGTGGGTTAATGCAGAGTGAAATGCGTGGTGAGTTTGCGGCAAATGATTCGCTTGTGCACTTCCAGACCGCTCACCGCTGTGGTCTCGTCATTCTCTGTGTGGAGGGCGACGAGGGTGCTTTGATCTTCACAGCTTTGCTGCCAGATCCGCTCTGCCCCTCTCTTTTCTGTTTCGCTCTGCACACAGCTATTATCCACCTCTATCCACACGGCGCTGCTGGCACTACTATTTCCGCCACAATGAGTAAGTGATCTCAGCCATCCTGTGGCCACCCACAGACCCCACCTCAACCACAGCACTGATTTCCTGTGCAGAGCTGCTGCCACCTCCTTTAACTGGCCCTTCTAGGTGACGAGCAGTTCAAGGAGTACCTCGCTACGGCAGTAAGCCTCGCCAAGGAAGTCGGCCCAGCCTTCAAGGACGGGTTCCATCGCAGGGGCCAGTTCGCCAGCAGGTCGTCCTTCGCGGCTGAGGACAAACAGGGGAACGAAGCCGACTGCGTGACGGCCGTCGACCGGTACATCGAGGAAACCATCTTTGCGCGCCTGCGGCAGATCTACCCGACGCACAAGTTCGTTGGCGAAGAAACCACGGCCGAGGAAGGCAACGGCTACCAAGTGACGGACGACCCGACGTGGATCGTCGACCCAGTGGACGGGACGAACAACTTCGTCCACCACTTCCCCTATACGGGCATCAGCATCGGCATGGCCATCAACAAGGAGCCCGTCGTGGGCGTCATCTACCTGCCTGTCCTGGACGAGCTCTACACGGCTGCCCGTGGCCAGGGCGCACATCTCAACGGCCAGCCCCTGCCGCTCGTCAGCCCGCCTGCACTGACGTCGCCCACCACGCTGTCGCAGTGTGCATTGGTCACTGAGCACGGATCAGATAGGTCGCTGAAGACCATCAACTCCCGCCTGGGGTCGTTCAACCGCCTGCTGCTGGACAAGGAGCACGGCGGCGGATGCCTGCAGAATTTGCGGATCACAGGCGGTGCATGCCCGGATTTGACCCTCGTGGCAAAGGGATCGGCGGAGGTGTACTGGGAGTGCGGGCCACATGTGTGGGACTTTGCAGCCGGCGTGGTCATCGTCACCGAGTCGGGCGGCGCGGTGTTTGATGGCGCTGGGTGGTGGGGGTCGGACATACCGCAAGAAGAGAGGATCCCCAGGCCGCTTAATGTGTGGAATCGCAAGATAGCTGCTGTTCGGCATATCCCTGATCTCCCCGGACAGCCTGGGAGTGGCCGTGAGCTTCAGAAGAAGCTTGTGGCTGAGCTCCTGGAGATTGTCGAAGACATCGACTATACCCCTGATGGCCGCCAATGAGCCATGCTGCTTTTTTATGCAGGGCAGGGTCCAAGCCCACGCTATTTACTTTGTCCGCCATGTTGCTTGCTGAATACACGCTTTGGTTTCTGGCAGGCTGTCTGGGAATGTCTGCCTGGTGCACGGCTGTCTACAACAATCGGAGGTGCTGCTGGTTGTCCTGCACTGGAGGCAGCGTGGGTAGCGATAGCGCACGATTGTTAGCGAGAGCCGCATGCTACTTGTCGACACCATATGCTACAAAGCAGCAACAATCAATACAGAGGAATCTATTCTACCAAGCACAGCTTGCAGCACCCGCTCGTTCCATCTCAGTGCGGTGCAATACATGGCCAGCGTCACAGGTGCTTGTTCGCTCTGTTCTCAGGAGGTAGCCACGCACACAACAAGCACCCACTGCAGGAGCAAGGCATTCAGGCGAACAAGGGGTCATTGTGGCCAGCAGAAGGGAGGCTGCGCTCTGTGCAAGTCTGCTGCTTCCACTATGAGCGAGCAGGACTTGCACCACCCGCATTTCCGGCATCTCTACGGCCATCTCCGCATAATGCAAAATGGCTTTCCCTTCCATTCTCTAAAGCACCTACTGCTTACTCCTCCACACGAGCAAAGTCCCTTTCTGTGCAATGTTTCATACCCACGTACAGAAAAAAAAAAAGGCGCCCCCATATAATAGCAAACAAGCTGGGGTTTCGCCATAGGAGGGACGCCAGGCCTTACCCCCTCCTCAGCTTCTATTCCTCCCCCTGACTCTCATCTGCTCCTTCCATTTAGCAACCTGTATACCGCTATAATGTCGCGTAAGTAAACCGTTTCGCATCGAGTGCTCCTCATATGCCACAAGCTGCACAACACTCTAACACATGTGCGTGAAAAGAGTCCTTGCTGTAGTGTTTAATTCCATCGGCCAGATGTGCACCACCTGGTACGACTGGGGATTCAGCAAAATCTGGATCCTTGAGAGCAGCCGCAACGACGTCAAGGTCAACGTTTACAGACAGACGCTGTGGCCCGACATCTCGGGAAAAGTGCTCGAGATTGGTCCTGGGTACGCCCAGTCGCTCAAGCTCCTGCAGCACAAAACGCTACCCGACGGCACCTCCATAGTCGACCCCGCTGTGGTCAAATCATACACCGCCCTGGAGCCCAACGAGTTCCTCTACAAGGGGCTCCAGAAGAACGCTGAAGTCAACGGGTTCCGCGTCGAGTACGACCGCCAATGCTACCCCGACTGCAAGGAGCAGGACACCATCCAGCCAAGAGACGGCCTTTCTGTGTTCAAGATCGTGCGGGGCACACTGGATAGCCTAGACAAGATCCCAGAGTCTATTCTAAGGGACGCGCCATACGACTCCATCGTCACGTCGTTCATGCTGTGCACGTGCAAGGACCCGGATGCGAGTCTGGACGGCATATTCAAGCTCCTGAGGCCAGGTGGAACCTACTACTTCATTGAGCACGTGCGTCAGCCGGAGCCCAACCACCCCTCGGTCATCGCCGACAACGGCGTCTATGCAAAGTTCTGGGGTTCGGTGCAGGACTGGATCAACCCGCTGTGGAATGTTGTTGCCCATGGCTGCCATCTCAATCGCAGAACCGGCGAAAAGATTGCAGCGATGAAGTGCTGGAAGTCAGTCAACTACTGCCACGTCCGCCCTGTTGTTGACATTCAGTCGAGGATAATGCCTCTGGCCTTTGGCAGAGCCATCAAGCCCGACGAGTAAGCCAGCGCAGCACAGAGCTGCTGCTGCGCCATGGTGCCCGTGTCTTGCCTCCACTGCGGTACGCTATTTTTCCAACCATTGAACGAGTCATTATAGTTTTTGCAATGGCTAATTGACTGCCAGCTGCCTGGAAACAGGCACTGGCCTTTCTACTCACTGGTCAACGATCTTTGCAAATGCAAACGGGCTCTTCGAGTACCAGTTGGCAATGACGTCGAATCCATCGTCCGCCTGTTCAAGCTTTTCAAAGAACGCTGCATGCTGCCTGGAGTTCAGCTCCTGCCGCCTCCTCTGGTCCTCCAGCATCTGGTTCTCGGCCCTGCACTTCGGGCAGCTGTCGCCCAGATCGCCCAGGCACCTCTGATGGTACGAGTGCTTGCACAAAAAATGTACGCTGGGCAGGTCCAGGGGTGCCATGCACGACGTGCACTTGGTGCTCTGGAAAACAACAGGCTTGGTCTGCAGCGCCTCCATCTCTCCCTGGTGCTTCTTGTGCTCGTCGACGTACGAGTCAATCACCCTCCTGTTATCCTGGATCCTGCTGGTGGTGGCCTCGATCTGGCGCATAATGTACCCGCGAACCATGCCCAAGGTCACACCCGAGCTGTCCGAGCTGCCCAGTGCCTGAAGAACCCGCAGAGGGGACATCAAGCTGTGCTTTTCGATAGTAGCAAGGCACTCAGCAAGCGACTGCTCGTTGTCGGCCAGCTGCGGGTTCCTGGCAAAGTAGTGCAGGGCCTTGATGTACAAGTCAGGCTGCTGCTCGCCATGCGCTGACAACAAGCTGCGCATGCTCTGCACGTCATCATGCTCGATGTAGAGATCGAGCAGGGCTGCTGTGTCGCCGCGCTGCGCATACAGCGCTGCAATGCCCTCGGTAAAGCTGTTGGACGCACAGAGAACGTACGCGCGGTCCCAGTCGATTGTCGCGTGCGGATCGCGCAGCAGCTCCAAAGCGCGCTCCGTTGGCGTCTGCCTCTTTGCCGAAGACGAAGCGTCGTGCAGCGGCGACTCGACTCCACAGAGGTACAGCTCCAGCAGCGTGTTCCATGCGGACTTCATGTCGTTCTCCTCATCCTGGGTCAGCTCCTGCCCATCTGCCTCTCGCCAGCGGCGCGCAATGACGCTCTCAAGGAACGCAGCAAGCCATGCTGGCTGGTCGGCAAACAGATGCTGGATCCGCCGCATGGACAGCGTGGGGGGCGGCGGTGCATTGGGCCGTGGCAGCAAAGCGTTTGCACCAGTGCCTTTGTCCTCAGCACGTGCAATCCTTGTATCCATGCCGCTGATGCAGACATCAACCAGCAGCTCAGTGGTTTCCTGAGGCAGGCTGGCAAGGCACCTGCGCCCAAACTCGGCCAGATACGCGGATGTGTCTGCATCATCCAGTTTGCGCATGTACTCGAGCGCAGCCTTGATGTCCTCCTGGTCCTCCACCTTGAGCTTCAGGTACATGCCTGTTTTTGAGAACTTGTCGGCCAAGTATAGCGCTTGGTCATAGAACCCGGCCTGTCGGCACACATGGATCGCTGTATCGACATCGAACTGGAAGTCCTCCTGCGTGTGGATAAACGTGTTGAGCCGCTCCTCGTCGCGCAGCTTCGTGTAGCAGTTGAGCAGCAAGGTGGTGTGGTCCGAAGTCGCCATCCCCGCAGCATGGAGCTCCTGCAAGTAGCTTGCCAAATTGCCCAGCCGCTGGGCATCGAGGTAGCGCCGGATGACATATGAGGGCTCGACGTAGCCGATGGTTTGGATGTACTGGGCCATGGCAGAATCAAACTCGTCCTTGTTATACAGCCAGTCGCCGTACTTCCTGTAGATCCCCGCCACGCTGGTCTGGTCGTAGCTCCCGCTTTGTGCCATCTTGACGGCCAGTGGGTAGAGGTTCTGGCGGTATAGAATATCCAGCTTCTCCAACAGGTCCTTCTCGGCAAAGTGATCCAAGGTGCCGTGTCCGCCCAGCACAAACACGCTGCCCCACTCGGCAGCAACTCCGCGCACGCCACCAGCCACTACACCCGTATATGCGACCAGCTTGTTTCTGGTGTCGAGGATGGTGAATGTGGTCGCATCGTTGTACGAGTACGTCTGCGTGTCGCTTGCAAGCAGCGAGGGGCTGCTGTCGGCGGTGTCGAGCGGTGTGGGTGCCATTGTAGACGGAACCGCTGTGGCAAGCAGCAAGTAGTGCTTGAAGTGCCTGAGAAGCACTTTTGGCGCGTCGAACGCAAAGCAAGGGCCGCGTCCCTCAACAGTGTAAAAGTAGACTGCCTCGTCGCGGGCAACAATGAGCTCCCGCTCAGAGTTCACCAGGGAGCACCCAATCCCACAGCCGCGCTCCTCCAGGACATTGGGCGATGTCTCGGTGCTGCTGCCCGTGGTGTCAAAGACAAGAGTCTGTGCCGTGGTTGTGGCAAACAGAGTAGTGCTCTGTCCGGAGTCGCCGGTCACAAAGTGCAGGTTGGTCACCGGCTCGGGCGCGATATGCAATGTGCGCTGCTTAGTCGCCCTGCTATTTACGATGTTTCCGCGAATCAGCACGATGTGTCCACCCGCAAACCCAAGCGCAATCTGGCCTATTGACGGCGTGGCTGCGACTGCTGTGAGCGGGTATGGCGTTGTGCTGGGCTGCTGGTACTTTACCGTGACGGGGTGCACATCCGCCTGCCTCAGGAGCTTGTCGACGGGCCACAGCTTTATCACGGGCCGAGTAGCTGCTGTCGTCACGTTTTCCTCAACAGTCAGCAGCGTGCGCGCCTGGTGGATGTGGAGCATCTGGGTGATGCGTGTTCCTGGCACCTCGCTTGTTGCTACAAACGACCGGATTACGAGCGAGCGACTGACGATGTGAATGTAGCCATCCGAGTCTGCAATGAATATGAAGTCGCCGCCATTTGACGCCAGGAGCAGCTCGGGCTTTTTGAACACCTCGGGCAGGTCCTCGAGCGGCTCGCGCTTAAAGAAGTGGAATTGTCGTAGCTGAAAGTTTGCCATTTTCAGAGCAGAGCATGTTGAGCGCGGGAGCAAGGTGCGCAAACACTGCTGCACTGCTGGCCAAGCCAAGCCATAAACGTCACGCATGCATTCTCTGGCTGCTGACTCGTCGAGCCGCATTTTGCATGTGCGTGCGAGCCGAGCAGCCGGGCTGCGATTCCCACACCAGCGATAAGAAATTCATGTGCCTGGCTGCCTTATCGCCAGAGGCGCTATGCCGCCTGGCTGCTGCCCCGAGCGGGCCGCCCAGCCAGCGCACCCCGCGCTAGCTTTCATGTGGAGCCGCCTTGACCCGCCAAAACGTCATGTAGGGCGTGCATGCGGAGGGTGTGTGAGAAAGCAGGTAGTGTGAGACTGGGAGATAGACACCTCTTGCTCACACGCACCTGTTTATCTACCCTGCCGGTCCCCCTGCTATATCACCCAGTACTCGCCTCTGCTGCTCTCTCTCCTCTATCTCCTCAAATTTGTACTCCAGCTGCGAATTCTCGCCTTTTTTCTTCCCTCCTTCACCTATAGATTCCAAGCTTCCAATGTTCGGCCCTGCTCGCAACTGCCTCGCTCGCAACTCTGCCCTGAAGCAGGTACGCTATCGCTTCTCTTCATGAAGCCGCCGCTAAACCCCCTGTGACTAAGAACCGCCGTTTGGGCTGTGCACACACGCACATGGCGACGCGTGAGAGGCCCCAGCTGCTCCCTGCTGAATGCGCCTGGTACAACACTGCAGATATGCCTCCCATGCTTACTGATCACTGAAATTCCCTGATATCTGCGTCCTGTAGAATGTCCTCGGTCGCTTTTATGCCGTGCAAAGATCCGGGCTCTCGTCGCTTGTTTTCGTCGAGACCAAGGGCAGCGGCTTCGACGAGGCTGCCCTGAATGCGATCACAGCTGCCCGCAAGCTCTCAGGCCCAGTCACCGCCGTCGTTGCTGGCTCTGAGGCCGACGCTGCAGCAAAGTCCGTGGCAAAGGTGGAGGGCGTTGACAAGGTCGTCGTTGCCAAGGACGCAGCCTACGACCACGCTCTCCCTGAGACCACAGCCAGCCTGCTCAAGGCCCTCCAGGAAAAGGAGGGCGCAACACACATCTTTGCTGCACACACCGCGGCGGGAAAGAACGTCATGCCGCGCCTCGCAGCCCTGCTTGACTCGCAGCAGATTTCTGACATCATCGCCGTCGAGGGCGAGGACACCTTTGTGCGCCCCGTGTATGCCGGCAATGCCATTGCCACCGTCAAGACCAGCGACCCGATCAAGGTCGTCACCGTCCGCACCAGCGCGTTCCCCGCCGCTGCCTCGTCTGACGCCGCTGCTGCCGAGGAGGCCGCGCCAGCCGTCGATGCCAAGCCCCTTAGCCAGTGGATCAAGGAGGACGTTGTCAAGAGCGACCGCCCTGACCTTTCGTCTGCCAAGCGCGTCGTCTCTGGCGGCCGCGCGGTTAAGAGCGCCGAGGGATTCCAGATCATCTACGATTTGGCCGACAAGATTGGCGCTGGCGTTGGTGCTTCGCGCGCTGCCGTCGATGCCGGCTACTGCGACAACAGCCTGCAGGTCGGACAGACTGGCCGCATCGTTGCTCCTGAGCTTTATATCGCCATCGGCATCTCGGGCGCCATCCAGCACTTGGCTGGCATGAAGGACAGCAAGGTCATTGTGGCGATCAACAAGGACGCCGATGCGCCCATCTTCCAAATCGCTGACTACGGCCTTGTTGGCGACCTGTTCACCATTGTCCCCGAGCTCATCGAGAAGGTCGAGGCCAAGTAAAACGGACAGGTGCCGGCCCGCCACGTGCAGCATACCTGCCACTGCCCTTACTTAGTCACTACTTCTGCCAGCCGTTCTCTTTTGCTTCCTTTATTGTCCAACGGAGGAATTCTTGTAGCTGAAGCGATGGTACAGGCCGGCGATCCCGGTGCTCAGATAGGGCGGGCGTGAGAACTTTTTCCGTCCTTGCTCCGCTCATTATTCGCAGCTGGCCTCGTGATGGCTTGCGTGGGAGAGTACATGAAACAGCACTTTCCTTGTTTGGATGCGACGCAAGACGTGGCCAGGTGCAAAGGCAGCAAGGCCGCAGATAACACTCGCTCAGGGCCGCGCAGTAAGGAGCGAGGAAAAGCTGGGCGCAGAGGGGCGGCAGCTATAAAGAGCACTGGGGAAGACCTGCTGCGTCTACCGCTCCTCTGTTCCTTACACATCTGCTCTCACCCGCCTTTTTTTTTTTTTTTTTTTTGCCAAGACAGCTCAGATTACACAGCCTCTCTCTTTCTCTCTGCCCCAGTGATTATGCTTGCAAGTGACACCGCCAACACCACCAACACGAAGAACGCACCCAAGGATATCTACGAGTATCAGCCTGGATTCGGCAACCACTTTACGTCCGAGGCGCTGAAGGGCGCCCTCCCCGTCGGACAGAACACTCCCCAGGTATGCCCCTACGGACTCTACGCTGAGCAGCTTTCGGGCACTGCATTCACTGTTGGGCGCAGCGGCAACCAGCGCACCTGGCTGTACCGCATCCACCCATCCGTGGTGCACACTCCCTTTGAGCCCTACCGCAGCGGCAACCACCATGTTGTCGGCACCTTCGATGCCAACACGACTGAAATCACCCCCACGCAGATCCGCTGGCTGCCCTTCGCCATCCCCGACGACGAGTCGTTGGACTTTGTTGACGGCCTGCGCACCATTGGCGGTGCTGGCGACACCGCCCTCAAGAGCGGTCTCGCGGTCCACATTTACACGGCAACAAAGTCGATGGACAAGCGCGCCTTCAACAACTCTGACGGCGACCTCATGATTGTGCCCCAGCAGGGGCGCCTCGACATCGCCACTGAGTTTGGCCCCATCATGGTTGCGCCCAACGAGATTGCGGTCATCCAGCGCGGCATCCGCTTCTCCGTCTCGCTGCCCGATGGCCCCAGCCGCGGCTACATCCTCGAGGTCTACGACAACCACTTTGAGCTTCCCGACCTGGGACCCATCGGCGCCAACGGCCTTGCCAACCCGCGCGACTTCCAGACGCCCGTCGCCAAGTACGAGAACACGTCGGATGAGTGGTCGATCATCAACAAGTACCAGGGCGAGCTATTTGTGGCCGAGCAGAACCACTCGCCGTTCGACGTCGTCGCATGGCACGGGAACTACGCGCCGTACAAGTACGACCTGGCGAACTTCAATGTCATCAACTCGGTTAGCTTCGACCACATCGACCCCTCGATCTTCACCGTGCTCACGTGCAAGTCTGCGCACCCCGGAACTGCGGTCGCTGACTTTGTCATCTTCCCGCCGCGCTTTGAGGTGCAGGCGCACACCTTCCGCCCTCCTTACTTCCACCGCAACTGCATGAGCGAGTTCATGGGCCTCATCCATGGCGAGTACGAGGCCAAGAAGGGCGGGTTCCTGCCTGGCGGCGCCAGTCTCCACAGCATGATGACTCCGCACGGCCCCGATGCAAAGACTGTCGAGTCGGCTACCACCAGGGAGCTCAACCCCGGGCGTGTTGCGGACAACACCCAGGCGTTTATGTTTGAGAGCATGTTCCAGCTCCGCCTGACCAAGTGGGCTGTCGAGCACAAGCAGCGCGACCACGACTACTACAAGGCGTGGCAGAACATCCCAATCACCTTCAACCCCGACCAGATCTAATCCCTCTGGCGGAACCCAATGTGCATGTATACTTTTCTACACATATTCCTAACCCCCAACAATGCTTCTCTTCTTTTGATAACAGCCAGATGCGAGCATGGTGGCCTAGTATTTACATGTTGTATCAAAAGTGTGCCCTTGCTATTTGCTCAGCAGGTGCTTGAGGATGGACTGCTGCCGCTGCATGACAGCGACGCTGGACGACGGATAGAACCCATCGACGCCGAGGCTTTGCAGCTTGAGCTGCTGCTGGTACCGCAGCTCATCCAGCTTCTCAATTGCTCTCCTGTCTGCTCTCTCGAGATCGGCTCTGTGCTGCCGCAGAATCGCATCCCTCTCCTTCTTGGGCATCGGACAGATGAGCTCCCTAGCCTCAATCTGGCCTCGTGCCTTCTCCTGCTCATGTATGATCCGCTCTCGGTGCTCAAACAGACGGCGCTCAAAGTCATTTTGCGCGATACATAGCGACCGGATCTGGTGCATGACTTCACCGCTTAGCTGTATATCTGGCTCCGGCTCGCTTGCGTCGCTGTTTTGCACTGCACTGGCTCCGCCATGTGCCATGTGGTCCGCAGACTGCGAGGAAGCACCCTCTGCTGATTTGGCCTGCCCCTCGCTGCCACCATGCAGTGTTGTGCTGGTTCCTCGCCGCGGCTCTGCCGCAAAGATATCAGGTGCCGGCTGAACAGCCCACTTCGCCGTGTCAGGCTCGCCTTCGTACATGCACCGCTGCTTCTTGGCTGCGTTTAGATGGTCTGCATTGCTGCAGCCGTCGCCCGAGTCCGACAAAAGTGCGCGAGTGCGTTTCGCTTCTTCGAGTTGAAGGTGGTCCTCTGGCGAAAAGAACTGGCCCGACATTATTCACTGCTAATGGAAAGAACCCAGGGGGTGGGGGATGCCTGTGTGTAGAGCGACCAGTGTCCGTAATTGCTGTTTTCCGACGTGTGGTGCTGTGACACAAGACGCTTATTAACAGCTTTTATCGGTCTCGCTTGTTTTTGGGTTGCAGACATGATGTCATCCAGAAGCCTGGCGAGTGGGCGAGGGGCTGCTACTGCCACTGCCACTGAACGAGCAGCTGGCCTCTTTGTTGGGAGGCGCTCGTGTCCACAGAACGAGCCGCTGGACCCGTGCATGCATTGCTGGAACCAAGGGACAAGACAGGGGAGAGCGTGGGAACCAGGCAGTGGCTCCAATGCTACTGTTGCATGCATGCTTTATTGTTAGGAGGCCGTGGGCAGGGAGGAATTGCTTCCCGTAGCAGGCAGCTACACACGACGTAAAGACGGTATTCCAGGAAAATAGGTGTTACACACTAGATCTTCTTCTTTATAGCGGCGGGTTGCCTGGCAGCGCCAGCAGCCGTGGGCTTTGCCGAGTTGCCGCCCAGGACCTTTCTGCGCTGGCGAATCATGTGGGTGTAGAGCTTATAGAGAACAGGCGGGTAGTTGACCATGTTGAGCAGCAGGAATGCCTTGAACGTAGGACGAATAGCTGCTGCATACGGCAGAGCTGCCCACAGCTCGAGCAGCTCACCAGTGACTCCCGCAGGATACAGGACGTAGAACAGAGTGTAGCGCAAGTAGAGGAGGACAGGGACCTCGACACCCAAAAGAGTGAGTGCGTAGTGGCTGTAGCGAACACATTCGGTGACCGACCATGCCAGAATCATGAGCACCAGGCCGTACGAGGCGCGGACCTCTGGCTTGTCGAACAGGTACAGGATGCCCCACACGAGGAGCAAGCGCGAGTACACCTGCATGATAGCAGTGATAAAGCCCGAGCGCACAAAGCCGACAAGGGAGTGGACAACCTCAAGAACGGCGCCTGTCTGAACGTAGATGACTGCGTAGCCCACCCGGTCGAAGATCCCGTCGAGGTTCGTCCCGTTCTCCAGGAGATAGAGAACTGTCTGCATGAGAACGTAGGCCCAACCGACGAACGATGCCAGGTTGTATGCCACCAAGTACGACTCGACTGCCCCGGCTCCTTTGCTTTGCGCCATGTTTCAGCGGTGTTTGGTGTTTGGTCTATCAATAGAGCGAGCAATAACGCCGGTGTGCTGAGATATGAGGAGGCGGCAGAGAGACAAAGACAAGAGAGAAGGGATACGGTCGAGAGACCCCGCCTGCTGCGAGCAAGCTGTGTGGCTGCCAGAAGGCTAATAGTTTATCTCCAGCAGCGAGTTGCTACGCAAGCCGCCAAGATGGCGAGCCGCGCACAGTGGGCCATAGCGTGGTGACGCGTGCAGGCAATGCTGCTGCCTCCTGTGTATTTCCGCTTTTTACTCCTTGCTACTTTGTGTCTGTGCATTCAGTACTTGCGTTCTGCAGTTATTTACATTCGCCTCGAACACCACGAAATGGCCAGCACACGGGCAGGCATACCATTCCAATTCCCCCAAATCTATAACTTTCCGCCGTTCTTTACGTAAGTCTCTGAGCCTTGTGCTTTGGTTGCCCGACACAGCGGGAGGCACAGCAGCGGCCAGTACTTGAGATGCACGGATACCTGCAGCCAGCCAGCCAGCCAGCACACTCGCCATTCTAAACAACACCACGCAGTCTTTGCGCTTTTTCTGGTAGGCGGCAACCTAACGAGGCCACATGGAAGGAGCAGCGGCGGCTGTGGTGCGACCTAATGCTAGCATACTATAGACACAACCGGCTGTATGTGATGACGCTGGCAGAGGCAGTCACAGGGCCGCCATTTAACAACAAGCAGCTGCGGCGGTCGCTTCGTGTAGATGTCCTGCGCGAGATCATCGACGAGCTAGTCAAGCAGGGCAACGCGGTGTGGACCGGACCAAAGAACACAAAGGACACATGTCTGGTTTTCTGGCGCAAGCCCGAAGAGTGGGCCAGCCTGGTGTACCAATGGGCCAGCGAGCGGGGGCTTCTCAACACTGTGCTGACTGTGTTTGAGCTTGCTAATGGCGACGACACAATTGGCCAAGGTAAGAGCACTTGGAACGGCCCATTCAGCCGATACATACAGCTGCAGTGCCCTGTTTTCTCTATCTGCATACGAACGAGAGGAGCTAGACTGCCAAGGCTGAGCCCCAGCTCCCATGCATCTGCTTTGATTTGCGCTCAACCCGCCACATGTCTGTAGAATTCCACGATCTTGATCCGACAACACTGCGCCGCGCACTAGACATTCTGCAGAGCCAGGGCAAGGCCCAGCTGTTTGTTGGCACATCGGACGAAGACGCCGGCGTCAAGTTCTTTGCATAAACGGCTCCCAGCTCCCAGCCGCCGGTCGCGTGCCCTTTTGTCGTAGTAGTAACATCTGTAGTTGTTTCTTGCAGCATTTTCCAGCGCCTGCTGTTTTCCAAAGCCCAAAGCAGCCCGGACTGCGGGTGCACAATGTACGCCCAGACTCTCCCTCCCCTCCCTACTGCCACCACTGCACAGCTTCGAAGTATGGCAAATACTGCCCCCCAGCCATATGTAGTGTACGACTCGAGCCACGAAAAATTTTCATATTCACGCTGGCACTGGCGCTGCCAGGCTTCCTGGTTGAGAAGCGAGTATGAGGATGAGGGTAGGGGCGTGTGCTACGCCAGCAGGCAGGGCCTCGCTTTCAATTCTAGCCGCCATACTCCCCACCCCTCGCCTCGGCCGCCTTGCCCTCGTTGCTGCCACATTCACCACGAGCCCCCACGCAGAGCCCCCGCCCCTCTTTCTCTTTTGCCCACCTCGCTTTTGTATCCACCCTCTTTACAGGTATGTATTTGGCTGCCCTCTGTGCTTGTAGAGCGTGCTACATCTTGGCCTTCAGCTCCTTATCGTCTTTGGCGACATAGAGGACACTCTGATCTCAGCCTCCGATCCCTGTGGTACTAGAATAACCTCGGTTACCATCGACTGTGATGGCCGCTTTTGCAGCCTAACCAGCAGCTACATAAGCCCATTGTGTTGCCTGCGTGGCTTTTCGTTCCGCTGCCGACAACTGTAACTGACATGCAATGCGCTTCCCCTCCCCCGCGTGTCTTCCTGGCGTATCCTGTTTGATAGGTTTCTCAGCTAAGCAGAAGTAATTGCAACAATGGCCGACGACGCGCAGCACGAACATACCTTCGAGGGTACTGACTCGGGTGCCTCCCTCACCTACCCCCTCCAGTGCTCTGCTCTCCGCAAGAACGCCTTCGTTGTTATGAAGGGTCGCCC
>MU604017.1:0-64480 GCA_025201845.1 Martensiomyces pterosporus | reverse complement strand
GGGTGAAACTAGGCGCTGATATGCAGAAAAGAGGCATCAGGCAAACGCCGCTAACATGCCTGCCAGTAAGCGCGCTTCTCATTCTGGCTGCATAAAACGATGTGCAGCGCCTTGGTAGTCTCTGCTGGAGCGTGTCCCTTCTGGCGTGGCAAAAACAGCGCATCCCAGACACCCCCCAGTGGGGCTTGCGAGTCTAGGATCCTGTTAGAAGTCCGCACTGCTGGCATATCTCCCCCCTGAATGCGTGTGTCTGTTGCGAAATCTGCGCGCACCTTGGCTGTAAGGGTGCTGAGCGATTTCTGCCTCGAGCAGTGCACGGTGCCACCCATCGGCGCCAGATGAAACTCTGTTGATGCCAGCATGTCAAGCAGTCAATGGACATGGTGCAGCACAGAGTAGGACGCTGCACGCACAGCTGCCTTTGGCTTTCATTCCAGAGCTTATTCTCAGGCACACAGCATGCTCTCAAGATACCTCATGACAGTCTAAACAGCGTATTTAATTAATAAGAGGGAATAGGAGATGGCAGGGCTGCAAAAAGAGAAGAAAATGAGAAGCTACAGCCTAAACCAAACGGATAAAAGTACGAATATGGAAGCCAGCATAGTCAGGACAAAAGCAAACGTCGCAAGGAACGAGATGTCGGACAAGGCAGGCGAGGCAACGCTCTCAACAGCAGGAGCCTCCTGGTGGTCGTGGTGGCCAGCAGACATTGCAGTCTCTGTAGAGGTAGCCGTGGCTTCCTTAACAGCCGACGCAGTGTTGCTAGCCGCACCACCAGTGTTCAAGTCGCCCGCCTTGTCCTCTTCGTCAAACGCTCAACCGGAGGTAGCTAGCCACGAAAGAGCGCAGGATGAGGCTCATGTCCTCGATGACCACCGGGTCCAGCGCCTTGCCGTCATCGTGCAAGGTATGCCACACCTTTGGGAACGGCACCGAAATCAGGTGCATGACGGGAACATTGCGCTCTACAAACGGCCGGTGGTCATCGTCAATGTATCCGGCTCCCGCAGGCGCGCGTGTATTCATATACGTCTTGCTAATAAACTTGGCATCGTGCAGCCTGCTCTCCAGCGCACCGAGCTGCTTGAACAGACCGGCGGTGGGCTGTTGCAACGGAACAAACTCATTGTTAGAGGCGCCGATAAGGTCAAGGAGCACCATCAGGTCGACGCGCTCCAGCTCGGGTTTGTGATCCACTGCACCCCTCAGCGCCGCTGCAGTAGCCGGGTCTGGATTGTGCTGCCAGAAGCTGGCTAAGTGGCGGGACCCATAGATCGAGTCCTGCTGAGTCCAATTCTCATACGCCTCCTCGCCATCAAAGAAGACAAGCTGCAGCGTGATATCATCGCTCTTTTTCTGGTCCAGTTTCTCCGCAAGCCCCTTAGCAATGTCCAGCATCAGGGCTACGGGCACAGCCGAATCCGTCGCACCTACAAACTCGCCGCCATGCATAATCTTGCTCTCATAATGTGCCGACAGCACCAGGCGCCGTGCAGCAGCCGGGTTCTTTGTCGCAATAATGTTCGACATGGCCACATCGCCCACCGGCGTCGACGCAGTAAAGTTGTCCCACGATATCGCATACCCCAGCCCGCTCAGCGTGTCCACAATGAGGCTCTGGGCTGCCCTGTATCCAGCCGACCCGATTTGCCTCGGCACCAGCACAGGCGCAAGCAGCTCGCCTTTGTCTATATCAAGCCATGCGCGCTCGCTGCGTGCCGTTGTAGCCAGTTTCTTGAGCTGCAGGTCGCTGAGCGCGTTTGCAAACATGGGGTTGTTGAATTTGCGTACCGAGAGCATGTTTTGGAAGTTGGCGCTGGCCATGTTTGGCAAGAGAACTGCGACCGATGTCGCCACAGCCGATAAACGCTGGAGCATGAAACGAATCCGCATTTCTTCGCTCGTGAGGTGTGGAGAGAGTGAAGCGTGTGCGCGGGGGGGGGTGCTGCCCTTTGGGAGAGGAGGCTGAGATGTGGGAGGACAGAAGAGTAGGGGGCTGCAAACGCCAAAGTGGTAACGAGCAGCAGTGCACAGCGGCAAAGAAGAGAAAAAGGTTACTGCTGAGTAGACAAAAGGCAGTGTCTGTGTAGCAAGTGTGTCAAGTGCAGCCACAGCGTGACAGGAGGGCCTTTCAGGGATGCGAGAACGGGGGAGCAGGCAGTGGGAGAGAAAGAGGCGCGTTTGTTCAATGGCGATGCTGAGGACGTTCTAAGGGCTAGCGTACGTGTACCAGTGCTTCGCGCTGAAAGAGAAAAGGCACTGGGGCGCAGGCCGTAGGGAAAGTAGATGAAGAGCGCGTGTGCCAGTCGTGGCCCCTTCGCCAGCTCAGCGCTGGAGAGCAGTCCTATTGTTGCCCAAGGCCACTTGGCCAGGTATTGCCGCTGCCATTACTGCACAATAGCGGCCTCCAGCCACAGGCAATTGCGGCCCTATTGCGCACATGGAGGCAATTCCCAAACCTGCGCTCCACGAGCCGAGTCGCCCGAGTCGCAGCACCGGCAGTCCGAGCCGGATTGATCAAGCAAAGGAAAAAGGCAGCAATGGGGCTAATTCCGCACCAGCCTTTCAGCACGGCCTGCCTCTGCATCTTTCTTCACCAGGACGAAATTCAGCAGCTTCATTGAGAGTATAGGCTTGTGTGTGGAATGGCGGACGAGAAGACAAAGAACAGGTACCGCGGGCAGTACGCCGCTATGGACCCCGAGGAGCGCAAGACTTTTGACACATGGAGCAAGGTGATTTCCGACTACACAGGCTGGGGCCTCACCGAGAGCGAAAAGAAAGAGCGTGCAGAGCGCAGGGCGTACCAGAAGGATGTGGACGACTGCCGGACGTGCGAGAAGTGGCGTAACGAGCTGCTGAAGACAAGTAAGCGCAAAATGCACATGCTGCTCGTTTGTGGCTTTGCCGGGTATGTAGGCGCACAATCTAATCTTGCATGCACTCTGCTGTCCATCCACCTGCTTAGGCCCAATCGTCATGTTCATGTCAGAGAACCTGAAGAAGTCGGGGCACCCATTCACCGCCGAATCGATGCCATGCATGAAGTGCGATGAGATGCGCAGCGGCGGGTTCGCCACCAACGGAGTGATCCAGCTGTGCTACAACCGGCTGTTCAGCAAGGGCCATCTGGAAACAACCATGGCGCACGAGATGATCCACGCCTACGACCACTGCAACTTCAACCTGGACTGGTACAACCTGGAGCACCATGCATGCACAGAGATCCGCGCTGCCAGTTTGAGCGGCGACTGCAGCTGGTTCCAGGAGCTGATGAGGGGCCACGTGGGATTCCTCAAGCAGCACCAGGCTTGCGTCAAGCGTAGAGCTGCCCTTTCGGTGCGAGCAAACCCCAACTGCAAGTCGGACAAGCACGCGGAGGCTGCCGTCAACAGGGTCTTCAAAAGCTGCTTTACAGATACACGCCCGTTTGACGAAATCTACTAGATGCCTGCTGTGTGCCTCGACATAAAAGTTGGGTATTGGGTACAATGGCAATAAACAATAATATAAAATGTGTAATACCGGAGACACTGCCAGACGCTCGAGGCAAAATAATAATAAAACTAAGTGTACAAAGGAAAAGGGGGTAGAGCTTGCATAGTGACAAGGGCATTTTCTTCGCTTTCTCTACAGCGTAAGATGGGTGTCTGATCCGACGTCGCTGCCACTCGCTGCTGGCTGTAGCGTGTCTGCCCTGAACGGCATCAGCATTGGGCTCGCCGAGGCAAGGACCATGGCGGCAGCACCCGAGCTGCCATCGCCAGGAGTCAGCTCAGGCATCGAGAACAGCGCCAGGTCCTCCTCAGTCTCCACCCACCCAAATGCATATTCGCTGCTGTTCCCGCTGCTGGCATCAGGCCGGCTGTTTGATCTGCGCCGTCTAGTCGTGGGGCCAGTGGATGCTGCTGCTGGTGCGCCCAAATTGTTGCCATTCGAGCCCGCTGCTGCCTCAGAGTGATCCGAGACTTGGCTCGACGAGTCCCACGGTGTTCCTGGCTCAGTCACGATCCCATTTGACGCCAGCTGCTTGTGGCGCTCATGCCGCGAATCTGCCCGCGCAAGCACCCGCGGCGGGGATGTGGCGGCTGATGAAGAGCCCAGAGTCCTCACCTGCAACAAGCCTCCTGGCTGCTCGCTCATCGAGTGCCCAATCTTGTGGTCCTGGAGCATCTGCAAGGGCACCAGCGAAGCAGCGGAACTGCTGCCCAGGTCGCCCGCACTCTGGCGAGTACTGGCATTCGAGTCTAGCGGGGTAGGAGGCGGCGGCGGCGGCGGATATGCTGCCGCCAGCTGCGAGTACGACCCAGTGCTCGTGCGGATGCCGCGCCGTCCTCTAGAGGCCAGCTTCATTGCATGCTGCTGAAGTGCCGCCTCCGCTGGCAGCGTGTGCTGCGCCAACAGCGTGGTATTGACAAGCGCACGCCGCTGGCGGCTGGACTTGATTGCAGTAAGCGCCAGCGACGGCATTGCGCCCAGCACGCTGTCCTGCGCCATGATGTCCCTCCGGTGGCTCGACGCCAAGGCTCTGGACCGGCGGAAGATGTTGACTGGGATACGATCCCACCGCGCAAACGGATCAGCCCCAGCACCCGAGCCTTCACTGCTACCGCCCCTGGCAAGTGGCGACAGGTGGTGAGAGATGTCAGGCGTGGCGGCTTCGAGCCCTGTAGCATCGGCAGGTGAGGGTGGCGGCGACTTGATAAGCAGCGCCTCCGTGTCGACGAGCTGGTCCATAGCAAGCAGCCAGTCGTCCTCGGCGCTCTTCTCTCCAGCGCTCATGATGCTGTTCATGTCAGCAGGCGTTCCTCCCTTGTTGCGCTGTGGTGTGCCGCTCAAGCTAATCGTCGGTGTATCGTTGTCCATCGCTGCACCATCAGCAAAGAACGCAGACAGATCGATTGATATGCTGCTTTCGCCCGCCAATCCATCAAACACGCTATCCGCACCACTTCCAGAAGCAGTACTGTTCTTTACACGCTTCTCATCGGCACCGCTGTTTTGGGCGTCGTCCGCTCTGCCATCGCTCATCTTGCGCTTCAGCATGTTCCCGCTCTGGCCAGGTCTATTAGCCATGGTGGCAGGGCTGGCAGATGCCGGTGCTTGATCGGCAAGCATAGTCAGTGCTGCGTTGACCTCGGCCAATGAAACTAGTGGAGTACCTGGTGCGAATGTGGTACCAGGCACGTCAGGCACACCCACGCCAGTACTTGCACTAGCGTCGGTGTTTGGCTGGGGTGCCACTCCATCCGATGCTGGTTCATTGCCACTGCCACCCTGGCCAATCGGCACAGCACCATTGGACGGCGTGCGTCTAACAGGAGAGCAGATTGAGGACAGAGGCTTGTAGAACGAAGAGTTTGGAAGCTGCGTCGTAAAAATGCCTGAAGACGACGTAGACAACGTCTGTGCCGACTTTGGCGAGACACTCGCTTCGCGGCTCTTCTTCTCCTTGGCGGCGGCGGCAGCAGCAGCAATCACAGAAGAAGGGCTCGCAGTTTTGTATGCACCCTGCTGCTGCTCGGATTCAGGAGCGGCATTATCCACTGCAGATGAGGAGTTGTCATTTGGCTCTGGGCTAGCAGTAGAAGCAGCCTCAGGCACCGACAGTTCGGTTTGCTGAACAGCAGCTGCGATGCTGGGCGACCTTGCCTCGTTGAGGTCCTTGGGAAGCACATATGGAATGGCCGGGGGTTTCGGGCCATCCAGGTATGCTGCCGCGGCAGCAGCAGCGGCAGCACGCCATCCAGGTGCAACAAAAGGCGTGTGAGCACCCGTAGGCATACGCGAGGGGCTCATAAAGCCCGTGCGCGACCCACTCCCACCAGCGTTGCTCGACTTGATAGAGACGATGCCGTCGATAGGATCAGCTTCACCGTGTGCATTCATCGACGCAGTGATGGTCGTGGTGGACATCTGCTTGTTCAGCATACCTGCCGTCGCGCCATTAGATGAAGAGTTGGGGTACGCTGCAGCAGCAACAGCGGCAGCAGCCACTGCATCCTCCTTTGAGTAGCCCTGCTGCTCCATGCTCAGCGCAACACCAAGCGCCAGCGACGCGCTGTCGAGGTCAAGCCCGTCTGGGTATAGGGCATCCTCCAGCGACTCCTCCAGACCATCGCTTGCTCCATCAAGGAATGCGCTGCGCGTGTAAAACTCATCGTACGAGTCAGCAGAGTCGCTCGAGTACAGGTCGCTGTGGTTATCATCCTCGTCTTTAAGCCGCAGCTTGTTCATTTTCGACTCGTTGAGGCTGGAGTCGCTTGTAGAGTCCGATTCCACCTCCCAGCGCATGCGCGCATCCGACCCCCATCCTTCCATGAGGTCGTCTGAAAGGTCCTCTTTCTCGTCATGCTCACGCGGGTTATACGTGAACGATATTTCGCGGTCCACGACGTCCGACGAAGAGTCTGAGTCAGACAAGCTGCTGTGGCCGATCAGAGGCGACGAGCAGCCCTGGATGACATTGCGCACTGCGCGGAGCTGCTCCAAGTGCAGCTCGAGGATGGCGTCCTCGCGCTCATCTCCCGACTCGCGGAGCTCCAGCAACGCCCTCTCTTCGTCAGTGCGTGCCTCACGGAACGTCAGCTCCTCGTCGCTTTCCGACGCGCTTCCGTTGGATGGTAGGCTGCTGAGGCTTCCAATATCGGACAGCAAGCTCGCATCCGAGTCCAGATCGGAGATATCTGTGCTGCTGCTGTGCCGGCGTCGCGATCGTGAGTGCCTCGTACGTGCACCTTCTCCATCGCTGCTCTCAGAGTCGCTCTCGGTGCCACTATCGATATCAGCACCAGAAAGGTGACGGTGGATACCAGCAAGGCGGTCCTCGTCCAAATCGCTCAAGCTGGACGAGGAGAAATCGGCATTGCGCATCTGGGCCAGATATGCCTCCTCCTCTTGCTCAATGTTCTCGTCGTCCCCAAGCATATTGGAGTCGCTCCACTCTGCTCTGCGCGCAAGCTCCTCGCCCTTCGAGTCCGGGAGATCAAATTCGGTTTCGCTCGGGAACCCAGTGCTCATGTCGCTGGTCACATCGGTGATGTTGATAAACTCGTCCTCGTCGGTGGCCTCGCTGGCCAGCTTGGCCGGAGGGGTGGCTGGTTTTGCCGGAGACCGCCTGTTTCTGCCGCGAATGACAGTGGCATCAACCTCATACACCGTAGGCTCGTCAATAGCCGCACCAGAGCGTGCTCCTTTGCTGCGCCAGCTGCCGGGGGCTCCGTCAGCTGTGGGCTTGTCGCTTTCTTTCTTGGACCGGCGGCCAGTTTTGGCGGTTTTGGACTTGGCTTTTGTTTTAGACTTGCTCTTCTTGGCCAGCTTGACTGCAGCCGTAAGGTCTGGGTCTGCATGCGAATAAGCCGATGTCAAGTCACCTGCCTCGTCATCCGGTAGAACGCGCCCATCGCTACGCGACATGGAAAACTGCACAGCAGAGACAAATGCGCTATCGTCGTTCTCCTCATCGCTGCTAGACGCGCCCGCATTGCCGGCAAGAGGGGGGAGGGCCTCCGCGCTAAACAGCTCCTCCTCGACAGTCTCCGCATCAATATCAGAGTCCATTGCTGATTTGCCGTTGCCCATGGCACTGACCAGACGCGAAATGAGGTTGCGCTCAGACCCTTTGCCCTTTTTGGCCTTTGGCTTGGCCTTGCTTTTAGTCTTCGACTTGGTTTTGGTCTTTGTGGCCTGCGCCTCAGTTTTCTTTGACTTTCTTTTTGCCAACTCACGCTTGGGGTTGTCGTCTTCCACAGCAAGTAGGTCGAACTCGTCGTCGTCGTCGTCACTAATACTGCTAGCCGCCGGCATTACTGGTGACGGCTGCTCGTTAACAGAGGCAGATGTCCAGATGGAGCGTGACTCCTTGGCGACTTGCGAGAATAGCGGCATAGGCACGCCTTCACCCACGACGTCATCGCCGACAGCTGAAACCCTGGAGTTGCCACATGTGCACTCATCTTCGCAGATGGGGCAAATGTCGTCGTCATCCATATCGCCAGCAGCATCCATAAACGCAGCGAGCGCTAAACACGGCGGAAACGAGAATATAAAAGGAGCAATGGAGCGGGAAAATTAGTTTACGCGAGGACCTTCCTGTACAGGACAAGGGGGAAAAAAAAGCTCCTTATTGTTGCACGCCGGAAAAAGAGCACAGAGTGGAGAAGAGAGTGGTTAGAAACCTGACACGCCAGTAGCATGAGACAACCAGGAACAACAAGATGGCGGTCATGGCTAACCCCTCCCTAGCAAACAGCAGGCAAGGAAGGGAAGAAAGCCTTCTCTCCGTGCTGTTTAACTTACCTGCTTGATTGGCAGCAGGCAGGACGCCATTTGTCCCAGCCTCGGCCTGAGCTCTTGGATCGGCCTCAGCAGCCACCTTGGCTGGCTTTGCGTTGATGTAGATAATGTCGGACTCGTCGCTTTGCTTGGTGCTAGTGCTGGTGTTGGCAGCACCCTTCTTTTTATTCCGCTGGTGCTTCTCCTCAGCTACAATGTTGTCGCCAGTTCCTAGGATTGTTCCTGGTGTGCGGTGTTTTTTCGGGTGCTGCTGAACGCATACTTCGCAGACATACTGTGGAGTGGGCTGCTGACGAATGGCCGAGTCGGCAACATTCACGCACGAGCCATGGAACAGCTCTACAAAAGACAGATGCAAAAGGGGCCCGATTCCAAGGGATCGAAAGGTGTGGTTAGCGCCAGAATATACAAGGACTGAGCATTTAAAGAGAGCGCACAACTGGCCTGATTGTGGAAAACAGCTGCAAAAAGACTGTCCCTTGTCCCATTCAACAGACAAAAGGTGTGGGTTGTCCGAAACAGGCACGAAAACTCCTTGGACATGGCCCATGTGCTCGAACAGACATACACGGGCGACCAAGTGTAGTGCGGCAGGCACCTTACCTTTGCAGTCCATGCACTCGATCATTGCCTGGCCACCAATAGCCCCCCTTCTGCAGACACAGTAGATCTGCCTAGGACCGATGATGCCTCCGCGGGGGAAGTCAAACTCGTCCTCAAAGTCCTCCAGCTCAACATCCGAGTCTTCAATCGCGCCACGCTGTCCAGGTGCTCTGCGCCCGCCCTTGCCTCCACGGGGCTTGACAGGGAAGTTGTGAGAATGACTGTCACGGCCGATGTTCGGGTCGTCCTCGTCCTCGTCCTCGTCCTCGTCCTCTTCGTCATTCTCGATCGCATTGTTATTGCATTCGGCCAAGGCCGCAACGCTCTTACCAGCAGTCGCCTGGCGTCTCTGTGCGCTGCTTCCTACGATGGGTGTCTTTCCGAACCCATGTTTTTTCGTCGCCTTGCCAGCAAACGGCATACGCGGCGGCGGCGGCGCTTTGTCCATCCGCAAGTGTTCCTGCTGCTGCTGCTGCTGTTTCTGCTGGCCTCCACCGGTTTTGCTGCTATTCGAGAGCAGGTGCTTTGCCGTGGCTGTGGCGATGGGCTTCTTGCCGTATGTCCTTTGTATTGTTGGTGCTGATGGGTGTGGAAATTGCTTCGTCTTGGACATTTGGAGCAAGAGGAAGCTGGATAATAATAAACACGAGCAAGAATAGCGGGATAGATGGTGTGTGAAGGTGGCCGCAACGGATAGATATAAGTGTACTTGGGGGGGGTTGTGCCTGCTCTAAGCAGAACTAAGGCGAATAAAAAGCCTGGCTGGAGTTGGGTGGATGGGGCCTGTGTGCTGTAGCCTCGCAGCGACGTCCCGTATGGGCTATAAATAAGACCAGTGATAAATAGAGGACGGAAATAAGGAGAGCTGGGCACAGCGAGTATGTGGAGTGGCTCAGAGTATACGGCTAGCGAAGAGACTGTGTGCGTGCATATATATCGGCTGGTGCGCTTTGAAACATATGCGTGTATGCGCTGGGCGAGTGTGTAGTATCTCAAAAGCAAGCGCCTGTGCGTTTCCTGTGCATGTAGGCCAAGGTAGACGGCTATGAATACTAATAAGAGCAAAGGTCAGAGCTCAGTTCAAAAGCAAAAGCCAAAGTAAAAGCAAGGGCGAGAAACAGGAGAAAGCGTGCTACGTAGAACTTTTCCTCTTGTAAAAAAACCGCTCTTGCCACCTCCCCAAATTTTTCGGTGCACATAATCCGCGACATGCGGCTCGCTGAACACAAGCGAATAAGAAAAATCTCGGGATCACAGCGTGCGGCTCGTTCGCCCACATCATCCCGCATCAGCTGGAAACTAGCTCCTTGGCATCACCCAAGCTTCGCCCTCTGGTGTGTGGGCGGGAACACCAAGAACCTCAAGTTCTGCCACAGCCCGCGATCGTACGCGTTGACGACGTCGCTCAGACTGACGACCGGCGACTTTTCCCTGCTGTCCGCCTCCTGGTCCTCTTTTTCAACAACCTCCAGCATTTCCCCACCATCTTCTCCGCACACAGCAAACAGCACTCCGTCGTCGATGGCCGCGGCTACATTCAACCACTTCGCCTCCTCATTGGTCGTATAGCCCAGCATAACGATTCTTAGCTGGTACGCAGTAAACAGCGTAATAATCGGCGCCAGCAGCACCACAAACACAGTCAGAACTGCCAGCAGGCTATGGTAGTCCAAGAGCATCAGCAGAGACGACTTGAACGACAGCTTGACCATTTTCCCACTTGCCTCGTCGGGAACCATCAAGTCGGCCAACCCTGTCCTATGCCTCAGCTCCAAGACCGCCGACCCCAGGATATAGACTCCATACACGCAAACCATGGAGAACGAAGCAAGGAACCCCAGAAACCACCGCGCGTTGTTGAGCCCCACGCAGTTGTTGAGCCAAATGCAGTGGTGGTCCATCATCTGGACGCACCGCCCACACACCGAGCAATGCTTGGACCGCGCCGGCTTGCGCAGATGGCATGTGCGACACGTGCTCTCGAAATACAGCATGCGGTCGTACTTGAACTGGGCGCAAGCCCAGTCCACATTGCCGCTATCTACTACGCCTGGATCCGTGGCACAGGCCATCGCGTATGTGAATATATTTGCTGCCAGCGTCAGAGCGATCGGGATTCTAGAATGCATCGAGTGCAGCAAACAGCTTCTGGTGTACACGTACTTAGCAGTGGAGTGCAGTAAACATCAGTGCTAGATGTGCAGTCGTGGTGCAGCCGCTTACCTTTGCCAGCTACCCAAGTAGCGGTTGGGAATCAGCGGGACTGCTTCGAGTATAAACACGGCCAGCCCAGCTAAATACAAGGCCACCATGAATATCTACAGTTCGCAATAACAGCAACGGTTCGCAGCAGCAGTAGCAACTGGCAACAACAACAACAAGAAGCGCTTGAAGCCAAACATATTGCACGGAGTACGCAGCTTGCAGCACGTACCTGGAAGATCGGGTTCCTCTGGCCGAAAAACACATTCCACACGCGTTCCGCGCGCTCTACCAGGCCGTCTCCAACATTTGTGCGCAGTAGCCGGCTACAGCAAAACAGCACACATGTGAGTGCCATGCTTTCAGCGGCCACCATGTCTGGGCAGAAGAACCAGCACTCCCTGAATGCCAAAGCGCCATGCTCACTTACTTGACATTGCCGGGCAGCTCATCTGCAAGATACTCATATGCACGCTCAACCACCGTTCCACGGAACATGCGGTTCGGGCCAAGGATCATAACAAACACCCAGACACACACCAGGCCGATCAGGCACATCCACGCCACTGTGAATGCACCAAGCTTCTACACGAGACACACACGCCATATTACACACACGCCAGCACAATCTACATCAGCACACGCCTCACACCTGCTGACAAGCTCTGTAGTGGCACATTTGCAGCAGCAGCAGCAGCAGCAGCATTGATGTTTTGTCTAGTTACCAGCATTGCAATGTAGTTGGAGGGCAATTGTGGCAGCTGGGGCGACAGTAAACGTATATGACAGTAAAGCAGTCGCGCTCTGTATGCAGCTGGCGCAGCCAAACGAACGATATTACTACTACAGATGCCTGGCAAGAGAAGGAAAACGAGGCGGGCGGCGCCAAGCGAAGCAGGCAAGTGTATGTAAGACACTCCTGTCGCCAGTCGCGTGGGTATGGGAGACGGCGCTGAATCTCGAACCAGACATCTGGACGCAGCCCAATATTAAACGGCCATATGCCACCCGCAAATTTCAATCGTTCGTGTTACGACAGCAAAAAAGATATGGAATAAGAACAATAAAAACAGGAAAGGAGAAGGGAGGGCTGGAGTTTGCGGCAGAGCTAAAAAGAAAACAAAATAGCATGAAGAACAAGATGCACAAGGAGTAATATAAGCATAAGGAAGAAGTGGAAAGAAGCACAAAGCAAGGAAATGAAGCTACAAGATCATATTTTCATTTGTATAGCCCTTTTGTGTGCCAATTTACTTCTTGGCCTTTGTGGCAGCAGTCTTCTTTTTCGAGGAGGCAGCATCCTTGGTGGCAGCGGCGCCCTTCTTTGCGGGGGCAGCCTTCTTGGTCTCGGTGGCCTTCTTGGCATCAGTGGTCTTCTTCGCCTCGGCGGTCTTCTTCGCCTCGGCGGTCTTCTTAGTGGCGGCAGCAGGCTTCTTCGCCGCCGATGTCGACTTCTTGGCATCGGCCTTCTTCGCGTCGTCCTTGGGAGCAGCAGCCTTCTTGGTGGCAGCAGGCTTCTTTGCCTCAGCAGGCTTCTTTGCGTCGGCCGATTTCTTGGTCTCGGTCTTCTTGGTCTCGGCGGTCTTCTTAGCGGCGGCGGGCTTCTTGGCGTCGGCAGTCTTCTTAGCGGCAGCAGCAGCGGGCTTCTTGGCCGCGGCCGCCTTCTTGGTGGCGGCGGAAGCAGCAGGCTTCTTCTTAGTGGCGGCGCCCTTCTTAGTAGCAGCGGCAGCCTTCTTTGTGGTGGTAGCCTTGGTCTTCTTTTCCGCAGAGGAGTCGGCCTTCTTCGTGGTCTTCCTCTTCTTCGACACGCTAGAGCGGCTGATCACCTCCGGCACGTACTCCTCCTTGGGAGCAGAGCGCTTGCGTCCGGATCGCCGGAGGGCAGACTCATCGACGGGATCCTTGGACTTGGGGGCAGCCTTAGCCTTCTTGGTGGTAGTGGTAGGAGCGGAAGCAGCTTCAGTGTTGTTGCTGGCAGCAACGGCATCGGGTTTGACGGCCTCAGTAGTCATTGTTGTGTTGGTGGCAGCGAGCTATGCGATTCAGGCCTACAAGACAGGGGGGCAAGAGGGCGTGTGACAGGGTGCGTGCGCTTTAGCAAGCAGTAGTGGAAAGGGGAATGCTGATGCGTTGGTGTGCGCGTGGACGTAAAAATGCCACAGACGGCAACTACAAAGCCATAGTTGAGATATTGCCCAAGGCACGCAAGGGGGAAGGTGAGGCGCGTGGGCCATGCATATGCTGCTATTCAAGGCAATACTGGTGATATCCTCAAAAGCAGCGGCCGTGGCGGAACACGATGGCTTGCTTCATCATCTAAACCACGGCTAATGAGCACCAGAGATATCTGGGAGGAGTTCATCTATCCTGCATCATCCATCAGCCTGCATTGCGCCAACGATGCACTGGTGCGAGACACAAATGCGCTCTATATGCACCAGTGCCACCTGTATTGCGTCGATGGCCAGGATGCTAGACCATGCGCAAACGCGCGACGCGTAACGAAACAAGCACACGGAAGTGTGCGACAGGGCCGCTGCTGCGCAGGGAACAATAGCAGCAGAGTAGGATGCAGTGGCAGGGGGGCTGGATCCTGGCAGCAGAAAGAGGCAACCCGCTCGGGTCCAGGACATTGTAGTGCTGGTCTGGGCCAGAAAGGAGCAGCGAAGGGGGGACTCGCAGATGTCTTCCGAGCCAGCAGACGCGTCCCTGAGACAGGGTAGCAGAAAGCCCAGCACCATCCTCATTTTTTGGATGGCCCGCCCTCTACAACATCTCGCCGCGATAGGAGGGAGGGGACACATGGGGGAGGTGCTTTTTGGCCAGAGGAAAAAGCAGGCGTCTGAGCATGGGTCGCCCACATCCCAAGCACTGGATGCCACGATGCCACACAGCAGCGGCCAGACGCAGGGGGAGAAGCAGCAGGCCAAGACAGCCAGCACATGGAACACAAGACCTGTGGACAGGAATGGCGGGCCAAATCGCCCAGCATCCATCCCAAAAATGACAAGGCTGCACAACGCGGCAGCGGCAGCGAGACCACGTAAGGCTGGCGAGCGACAGACGCATAAAGGAATGCGGGCGGATGGATGGGCAGAGGCACAGGCGAGCGACCATGGGCGTGGTAGGAGGGACAAGGCCAAGCAGATTGGGCGGAAGGGCGGGGGCAGATAAGCGAGCCAGCAGCCGGAGGCATCGGCAGCAGAGCAGGAGTGGAGGGAGGGGTGCAACCGCAGGGCGCGAAACAAGAGACACTTACAATGAGCGGGCAGAGGGCTTAAGAGAGAGAAAAACAGAGCAGAGATGGAGAAAGAGGTGAAGAGAAAGTCGCGAAACGAGCGACTGGACAAAGCTGTCTGTTAAATAACCATCCCATCCCACACCCCCG
Source organism: Martensiomyces pterosporus (assembly GCA_025201845.1). NCBI lineage: Eukaryota > Fungi > Kickxellomycota > Kickxellomycetes > Kickxellales > Kickxellaceae > Martensiomyces > Martensiomyces pterosporus. The sequence goes on along the minus strand of MU604017.1, from coordinate 49,989 downwards.
GGCTGCGTGCTCCCCTCTTCTCTCCATCCGCCAGGGAGAAAAATTCGTAGTGGAAAAGCTGCCTTGAGCAGCCGGGGCAGACGCAAAGCCCAGTCAGTCTGCTGCTTAGCCTGACCTGCTCGCCCTGGAAATAGGAAAATGCAAAAAAAAATCGAACGAGGGAACGCGCCTCGCACCAACGCGATTTCCAAGCAAAAATGCTGCCTCTGCCAGCCAATCACTGCAGTGTGGTGCACCAACTGGATTTATCTTTCTAGGGCATCGCTTTCGATTTGAGGCATTCGTCTGACCTCCCTCGCCGCCTTCGCCGTTCAGAGAAACGAAGGGAATCCTCTCTGCCTTCGCCGTCATTTTGTCCAATTCCTGTCCCTGCCGCCTCGCCGACTCCGGCGCCTGCATCCCTGCGCTGCTGCCTCCAAAGAGCTGCTCTCTGCTCTGCTGCCTGTGCTCGGCACCCGGGTCAAGATCGCAACCAGGGCCCGCCATCCTCCAGCAAAACACCCCGTCTCATCTGGCTGCTGCTGCGACGAGGAAGCCTTGGCTGCCTCGAGGCCAAGCCTACGCCAATGCACTCCACCCCACTACGCCGGAGCGCCTGTGCCTAACACTGCCAATGCGCTGTGGTTGCTCAGGTGTTCGTGTATGCCTCACAACACCCGAAAAAGCTTGGACGAAAAACTAGAAAAGAAAGGAACAACGAAAATAGGAAGTGGCAAGCACTTACAGCAAAGAGCCAGCCCCGCAAACACAGCTCGTCGAGAATAAGAAAAACAGCCATGAAAGAAATAGTGAACTAGTGGAATCTACGTCTGTGGGCCAGCTAAAAAGGAGCTAGAACAGCCCAGGCACCTGGTCGCATTGACACGTACCGCATAGTGGTGGTGGTGCCCAAATAGTGGCTCACGAACGCCCGAACCCATGCGACTCTGCGCTTTCCATGATTTCGCCACTGTTCGGCTCTTCTGCCTGCGCCTTTTCGCCATCGCCGTCGCCGTCGCCGTCGCCACCAGCACCGCCGTCCTCATCCCCATCCTCATCCATGGCGGCAGCAGCGGATGCTACAACCGCTGCCACACCATCGTCCTCGGTCTCCATACCTGAACCCTTCGCGCTCTGGTCCGCATCGCTAGTCGTTCCGTCCTCGACTGCCGTTGCTGTGGTGTTGTCGCCTGCAAAGGGCTCGCCGTTAGCGAAGCCGCTCTCCTCGGCGCTATGGCTGCGACGGCGACCATCCTCTGGTGTTCTCTTGGGGCTAGGCGTACGCGATTGCGAGTTGTCCCGAGACCGCGGCCTGGAGTGAGAGCGAGAGCGAGAACGCGACCGCGACGATGAGCTAGAATAACCCCTGCTCCTACTCCTGCTATAGCTACGATCGCGCCGCGTGCTACGCTTATTGTCGCTCTTGCCCTTGCTCCTGCTCCTGCTTGGAGAGCGGCTATAGCTGCGAGATCTGCTACGGCTACGGCTGTAGCTGGAGCTACGGCGCCGTCCGCGAGAGTAGCTCCGGCTATCACTGCGACTGCGACGGCGATCGCGACTGTAGCTGCGGCTACGGCTACGGCTACGGCTGCTCACGCTACGCGAATCCCTTCTCCTGTTAGAATGGCCGCTGCGCCCACGTCCTCTGGACCTCGAGCGGCTGCGCGACTGAGAGTAGCGCCGGCTGGACTTGTACCGCCTCGGGGATGGCGAGCGGCTGCGGCTGTAGCTCCGCGAGTAGCTACAATTCCAAAACACAAATCATTGGCGTATAGGCATTTCGGCAAAGCCTGTTAGCACCCTCAGCGCAGCTAGCAATCACAGGATGCAACTTTCCACAGACCCATCTGGCACACGCGTCCACAATTCAATTTAACCGCTTCCACCGCAGTTAAATAAACGAGGTGTGTGTTTGACACAACGCATGACAATGCTCTATTGATACCTACCTACGGCGGCGGTCCCTGCTTCTACGCCTGGGGCTAGGCGACTGACGTCTGCGACGGCTGTCACGACTGTCACTAAAGCTTCATTATTTGGTGTATTCGTATCAGGGAACATAGATTTTGGAACAAACGCTTAGCTTGTCAACGTGCTTTGCTTACTTGTCTTGTGTTCACTTGCATGAGACGAATCTTGCACAATGGGGCAGGGGCATGGAGGGCAAGCAGGAGGCAGTGGGTGGAGGAGCAGAATAGCGCCTGCAAAACACATTTCTTGCCTTGGACATGGGAGCTCGGCGGGGAGAGTAGGAGGGGCGAAAACATGTAGAGCCAGTGTGATATCTTGCTCTTGGCGATGTTGGGTGATTGTGCGAGCGCACAAGAGCACAGGGTGTCTTGTGATCTTGCCTTGCGAAAAAGCCCTGAGATCCTGGTGGTCAAAAGAGGGGCGGCCGGAGCAACAGCAAACTTTACAAAAGCGCATGCCCTCTCTTCGACATACACGCTTTTTTTTTACATGTTACATGCATGGGAGAGCGAATAAGAAGGGTAGGAAGACGGGTTGCATGGCTTGCCGATACTTAGAGGCACCGCAGAAGCATGAAGAGCGGCAGATCAGGGCCTCTGCTTGGAAGCACATTCGCATAGCCGGATACTTACACGTCAGTACTGCGCATCTCCCGCGAAGCTACACGCAAAACCAGCAACGTAGATAACGGTTTGTAGTCTTAGCTCAAACTGTGCCAAAAGTGGAGCATATATGTAGACATGCAAATATACCAACGCTCCTGATCTGCGTCCAGAGCAGACACTTACTCTTGCGTTGGCCGCGCGCAAACTCGATGGTTACTGCTTTCCCGCGGATCACAATGTCCTTACGCCGGTCATACGCCGCCTCAGCGTCCTCGCGATCGTAGTACCTACTCCACATGATTGGGTGTGTCACCGAGGCATACACGCGCTTAGTAATGCTATCCAACCGGATGTGCCATCTACTCCGGCAGCCTCGCGCATGGATCAAAGCAAAGCGAGATAACAAAAGCGTGCATGTGGGATGGAAAAAAGAAAATCAGTGCTTACTCCACATATCCGAATCCACGGGACTCCTTCGTGTAGTAATCCAACGGGATATAAACGTCCTTTATCCTGCCGTACTTTTCGAATGCGCCACGGAGATCGGCTGCTCTACAGATTTCAATAGACAAGCGATTGCATTCGTAGCAAACATTTTATCAGCACACACCGGCTCTCCTTCACAATAAAAGTAGGAATGGCACCAGCCTAGCAATAAATGCGTTGAAAAGTGTAATTCAAGCTGCACATACTTTACGCCCTTCCCGATACGGCTGACGTGCAACGAGCAAGTGCAATCGCGTGCCATGGCCAGAACTCGTCAAAACACTTCTATAGGCTTAAAAATAAATACTAAAGGGAAATAATAAAACACGCAAGAAAAAGCAATTTAATAATAGCCTCCCTTGGCTAGCGTTTGTAAGCTCTCGAAAAGAAAGGGAAGCGAATAAGGGAAAACGGAAAAAAGGTGCGCAAGAAAAAAAAGTAGTAGAAACTGCTGGCAAGAGCAGCATTTAGAGTCTGGACCCAGCGGATTTTCTGCTGAGGCTGATGCAGCCTAATTGTTCAGCGGATCAGATGCGGCCTTGATCTGCGAGCTTGCATTCTGCCTGACTGCTAAAGCAGAATAGCAGCTGGACACACGAGGGCTAGGTACTTGAGCAGGAGGCAGCCAGCTGCGCGCACACTCCGTGACTCGGCAATATAAAAGCGAATAGAGCGCTGCTGCTGCTGATGCATGGCGACTAGCTACATCTCGCACACAGTTTCAAGTATGCCAGAAAAGCAACCAGGCAAGGGGGTGGGAGGCGAAGGGGCAGAAGGGGGTGGGCCTGAATGCCCGTGTGATTGATGTTTTGCGCTATGACCACACCTGCAGCACAGGTGTGTGCATTCTTGCTAAACAATGTTTCGAATGGCACAGCCCTCGGCTGTCTGTGGTTGCCTTCTGCGTTTTATTGCGCGAGCTGCTGCTAGCATTCTTCATGTCCATTTCAGCTGGCATGTGCCATGGCTGATTTGGCACACAGAAAGCGGCGGAAGGCGATCCGAATCTGGCGGTGCGACCAATCTTTGCTTTCTGCCTTCCTATTGAGGAAGGTGCTGATACTGAGGTAAAGCACACTGGCTCTCAAACCTACTCAGCGAAGCAGATGGCACCCGAGCTTGGGCAGCTGTGATCTTCCCGCGCAGCCCAATCTGCAGCTGCGTGCTTTTGGAGCCTGCTCTCTTCCACTGAAGAAGCAGAAGACGAGCGTGTGCTCATCGTTAGAAATCCTCAGCCCAACCAAAGGCCACAGCCCAATAATGCGTGGATCCAGTGACTCAGGGGCGGCGCATCTGCTCCAGCCCATTCAATGAGGCTTTTGCCTTCTGCCTGCCGCCTTCTTGTGCCAAGTATAAAGCAAAGCTGAGCGGGCATTGGGCCAGCATCCTTGACTCACACCTGCGCTCCCCTCCACTCCCTCCTGGTATCTCTCGCTTGCTGTACAATCAGCGCTGCCTTGTATTCTACCCTTTCGTTTCTCCATCTATTCATTGTCTTCTGTAACTCTGCTGCTGCTGTCTTTTCGGCATTTTTTCATGTCACTGCTGCTCGCCACTGTGTCGGCTCAGCTGCTATCTGTCCATTGAACTGTCACGCCGGCGCTTGCACGCACCATCGACACACGACAGCCTGCCTGCCTGGCTGGAGCCTCCCTCTTCTGCGCTCTCTACTTGCCTGCACTCCCATCGCTCGGTGTCCGGCTGGTGCGCATCCACCCAGGCCTGCCTTTAAGAGCACGCCTGCTACCTTGGTGTCCGCGCGCTTGCACGCTCCTTTCCCCTGCTTCCCTGTGACCTCAAATTATTTCTGCCGCTTTCAGGCAGGCAACGCCGCACAGCCCGCTGTATCTGCCACGCTCTCCATCGACCGCGCTCTCCATCGACCGCACTTGCCTCCGTTATCTGCTGCCATGTCGTGCAACATATTCGACGTGGTTCTCCACCCAAGCGTCTTTGATCAGTCAGAGACTGCTCAGTGCACCGCCAGCCGCACACACTCGTCAGCACCGCCATCCATCAGGTCCTGCTCGGCGCCATCGTCAATGTCGCGCGCCTCCAGCTCCAGCTCCAGCTCCACCAAAGGCCCGTCGCCGGTGTCCAGCGAGCCGGAGTCGTCGGCACAGTCGCAGTGGGGCGACGACGAGTGGTCAGAGATCCGCAAGCGGCTGTGGAATGCAAAGCAGCCTGGGCCGTACTAGCCGTTCCTGGCGGAGTGGAGGAAGTGCGCATGCCCATGGCTTGTGCGTTTTGTTCTTCCTCGCTGGTCCTCGCTCGCTGGCTGTCCCTTTCTCCCTGTACACTAGCCCTCCCGCCCCAGCGCCCATTTTCTCTTCATTCCTTAGTTTCCCCCCTGCGCTAGCGCTTTAGTTGTGCGCCAATGTAATATACGCATCCGCATATCCACAATCTGGCAGGCACAGCAGGCAGCGGTGCAGGTGGCGCGGCTCCTGGCTCGGTAGAGGTGACGCAGGAATGAGCAAGGAGGAGCGAGCAGGTGGCCTGCCTGTTTACCAGCACCAGCCGCTGTGCTGGTTGCTCTCGTCAGCCCCAGGCGCCCCAGTGCTGCCAGCTGCCCCAGCACCCCCACAGTGTGGCGGCCAAAGGCGAAAGGCGAATATGTGCGCCTGCTGCCTGCTGTTGCGTGCTGTCCGCTGTTGCGCGCTGCCTGCTGTTGCGGGCTGCCTGCTGTTGCGTGCTGTCTGCTGCGCTTGGCAGGGGGAAGCGGCTGGGTGGGGCACTGAGGAGGAAGCTGGCTGCCCAGTGCTTCCGCTCCTCGCTTGCCCATCCAACTCACAACAAGGCTGCTAAAGCGAGCTGGAGTCTCCTGGCTTGCCCTTTCTGGAGCTGCCCCCGCTCTCCTCAGCCTTTCTTTCCCCCCAGCCTGCAGTCTCTTTGGTAGCATAAATAGTCCCCGCCCCCTCCCTCTGCCCCTCTCGCCTCTCGCTACCACCTTTCTCGCTACCGCTTTTCTCGCTACCGCCTTTCCTGCTTACCTTGCTTTTGCTATTTGTTTGCCGATGGCGCTCCAGGAAGAACAACCGCTCCACAGCCACCCGTGTCCTCGCCAGCGTGTAAAGCAGCTGTCATCGATCAGCGCGCTGCAAGACCCGTACAGCCAGCGCGACGACGAGTGCCTTTGCACCACCGAGCTCACAACGTACCAGTCGTTCACCGACCTGCGCAAGCTCCTCGAAGAAGAGTGCGCTGAGATTGAGCGCAAGGAGCGCGAGGCAAAGGCGAGTCTTGAGGCGCGCATACGACGCCGCCACAGCGACTCGCTCAGTGCCAGCGACACAGGCAGCGAGACCAATGGAACTGGGCTCATTGGGTCGCTGCGCCGTCTGATAGACCCGCTTATGCCTGTGCTTGGTGGCAGCAGCGGCAGCGGCAGCAGCAGGAGGGACAGTGCCAGCATGTAGCCGCCACCGGCATGTCGCTGCCACAGCCCGCCTCGAAACCAAAACGCCCTACTGTATATTCAGACTCCGCTCGCTTGTGGACTGCCAGGTCCCTCTCCAGACATACACGCACTTTATTTGCATTCCTAGCCTCCTTCTTATCGGTCACACTTTCTGTATTTCTGTCTGTACCAACGTCGTCCTTGTTGCCAACCACACATGCTCACGCCCTCACACACTACATCTCCAAGATAGGCAGCAGCCAAACAATGCCAATGTCCACAGAGCATGGGCAGCTCCCGTGAGCGAGAAAGCAGCAAGAGTTCTGGGTTCCCATGCGTGGTGCGTGCAATCTGCTTGCGCCTGCTCGTGCGCCTGAGCCATGTGCTTTTTACACATGCATTCCTTTCTACGCCAGGGCATGCCCTCATGGACGAGCGCAGCTCCAGGAGGTCGCGCAAGCCCAGGCATGTATCCCCCACAGCCTGCTCTCGCTTTCTGGGCAGCGGCGTGTGGCCAGGGTGGGGCTCTTTTTATTCCTTTGGTGCTATTGCTGTGGCTCTGCAAAGCAGCAGCCCAAATAAGCCCTTTCCGATCTGGTGGCGAAAGGCGTCCCACGCCCTTCGCTTGCCAGTGCAGCTCGGAGAAGCGAGATGTGCAGACGCAAAGGAGCAGCCCCACACAACAGCCATGTGCATTCTCCCCAGCGCCTCCGCCTCTCGCCTCCGCACGGCACCTCTTTCCAGCAGGCACAGCGACCACAGGCAGCAGCGGTGGAGGCGCGCAACCACTGCGGCTGCACATCTCCACCCTCGCTCCTGCATCTTCCGCCTCGACATCTGCCACTGTGAGGGCACGCGGCAGACGAGGCAGCTGGCGGTGGTGGCACTGTGAAGATGAGCACCGCTGCACCAACCAACTGCTGTCTGCTGTCTGCTGTCTGCTGTCTGCTGTCTGCTAGCATGGAGGGAACAATGGTGCGTGAGCAGTGGCATGTCCAGCCAGCACAGACATGCCTTGTTTTAATACAACCGCGGTCACGAGTGCAAGGAGCAGACAGGGTTCCTCTGAAAATCCAACCCGGTGAAGGCGAGGGACCCTCTTTGCACAAAGAACAGCCGCCGCATCTACTCGCAAATTCTCCTGGCTTGGCTGCCAGGCACTTTGAATCCAGACAAGGCCGCACTGCTTGCGGGAATGTATGCCTCAGGAAATCTGCATGACTCGTGCGCTGCCTCTGTGATCTATCCCAAAACCACACCCGGCCCAGCATGCTTGCAACCTTGGCCATTTGCTCTCCCTCCTCGCTCCGGCGCAAAGCAGCACTCGATATACTGTTTGTTTCCGCGCCTGTACTGCTTTCAACAACAGCATGCCTACGCCCCACAGCTCACGTGCCTCTGCAAGTAGGCAGAAGAGGGCAGACAGTGGCGAGCAACGGCAGATCCTCAAAAAACAGCGCTCGGGCACTGATGTAAGAGATCCAGGGCCCGAAAAAGTAGACTAGCAGCACCCAGTATACTCGCCCGAGTCCATGCACGCCTTATTGCTTAACAATAGAGCAGCCCAGTGTTTAAATGAGTGTAGGATCTTCCGACTCTGCTTGATATTTTCCAATTCCTAGACTCCCCGAACCCCGCTCTCTACAAAGACGTCTGTTTGGACAGCGAATACAGCGACATCTTCGATGCATGCCTCAGCGCAGATATTTACGACGGAATGAGAACCAGTCTATACCAATACCAGAAGAATTCGCTGTTCAAGATGCTCAAGCGCGAGCTATTGCCTGATTTCTTCCTGGACCCCGATTTCAGTCCCTTGAGAACAGCTGTAAGTACCGACGCAGAAGCCAATGGCTTGCTAAATAGGAGGCGGTCTTGCCATCCGCTGCTTCCGTACTTCCAATTCTCACATGGGTTTACCGATGCCCCAAACGAGTGGATCTACGAGCACCGGCCAGCAGGGGCTCAGCTCACAAGAGCGCAGGATGTGTCGTGGTACAGCGATGTGCGTGGCGGGATCATATGCGAGGACATGGGCACTGGGAAGACGTGCGAATGCCTGGCGCTCATACTCCTCACAAAGCGACAGATGGCTCGTCCGCCGGTGGAGGGCGAGGTCCTTGTTGGTGTCGGAACTGTAGTATCGCCGTTAAACACTGATATCACAAACGACGCCATAGCTCCTGAATCTCATGGCAAAAACAGTGGCGGTAGCCAGCCAGGGCCACAGGAGCATCCCTCTTGTGGGGTCCCTCGCCTGGGATTCCTGGCTGCGAGATCGGCGATATTGAGCTGTGCAGAGTCCCTCAGAGTGATGTACGATGACGGCATGATGCCCAGCGACATATGGAATCGCCTGTCGCTCTATCCGCCATACTATTGGGTGAACCCTGTTGTTGCCAGTCGGTCCCGACGCGGGTCGCTCTACAAAGACGTGCAGAACATCACATTCAAGGTGTACATGAGCAGCTCGACGCTTGCGGTGGTCCCGGACAACCTGGTCGATCAGTGGGTCCGAGAGAAATACAAGCACATAATGGATACGAATGGGCTGGCCATGCTCAAGATCGATGGCAGCACACAAACAATACCCGAGCCGTGCGTGCTCATCAACTACGACATCGTTCTCATATCAGTCAGCCGGCTCTCCAAGGAGTACATACCGATAGACTCCAGGATCGACGAGCTAGGGCGCAAATGCAGGTGTGCTGCGCTAGGATACGACGGGTGTGTGTGCGGCAAGCAGCGTGAGGATGCCTCGTACCGATCACCTCTATTGCGCGTCCACTGGAAGCGCCTTATCGTCGATGAGGGGCACATCATGTCGAACCGCAACACCACCAGGTCGCTAATGGCCACCTACCTGATTGCCGAGCGTCGCTGGGTGTGCACTGGCACGCCCACTCACAACTTGGTCCACGCCACGTCGGCAGCCTCCATCGAATCACCAAGCTCATCGACAGATGATGCCAGTAGCTTGCTGTCTGGAGATTATACACCAAACTCCGACGATGCGCAAACAGCAGCCAGCAGCAAACCGCGGTTAGCGCGTGGATACAAGATGGACTCACGAGAGCGGTCGTCGGACTTCTTTCAGCTAGGCATGCTGGTCTCCAGATTCCTCCGGCTCAGCCCATTCACGCAAACCACGTCGTCGTGGACCAGCATCATGGTGATGCCATACAAGAGAAACGAGCCCTGTGCCCGCGACCGGCTCAAAGCACTGATGCAGAACATCATGGTCCGCAACCGACCCGAGACAGTCAGCCGGGATATCCAGCTGCCGCCCCTATGTGAGAAGCTCGTACCACTGCCGCCGACTCGCCACCAGACGCTCACGTACAACGTCATCGTTGCGTTCTTCCACATCAACGCTGTGCTAACCGAGCGCGAGGGAAGGGACTATTTCTTCCATGCAGAGAACAAAAGGCACTTGAGGCAGATTGTGGAAAACTTGTTTCTCTCGTGTTTCTGGTTCTCTGTTGGCCTAAAACACATAAAGGACGGTATAACCAACGGCCAGAACGCGCTGCAGCAATGGGAGCAGGGAAAGAAGCCGTACTCCGACGCCGACGTGGCGCTTCTTCGGGACTGCATATCTGCGCTTGAGCGTGCAGCAGAGGACCCGTCGTGGGCGTATGCTGTGCAGGCAGCGTCGGTGGGGTACTGGATCAATGGGCTGCCGCGCAAGCTGGAGAGGTACATCTTCCAGTCCCCGGAGGCCAACCCACGCCCACAAGCACTCTTGGAGTCGTCTAAGGCTGACTCTGTTGTTTCCGGCATCTCAGCAGCCCCCTGCATCCAGGAGATGGTGGCAAGAACCAAGAGCTCGCTGGTTGTTGCAAGCGATGATCTGCCGCCACTATCGACCAGCCTTAATCCCCGCGAGTTCGCACAGCTAGCGTCGGCAAGGGTGACTGGATGTACCTGCAGCAAGGTCGCATACCTCGTTGACCAAGTAATGCGCTACTGCCACGACGAAAAGTGCGTGATCTTTGTAAACAACCAGGGCGAGTGCATCTATGTGGACGAGGCACTCAAGCTAGCACGTATGCCGCATCTCCTCTACGCCAACCACGTCACCAGCCAAAGCCAGCAGCGGCACAACATCACCACATTCGCTACAAGCGTCATGTACAACGTCATCGTAATGGACGTGCACCTAGCTGCATATGGAATCGACCTCTCGGCCGCATCCCGTGTCTGGTTCGTCAGTCCGATCTGGCAAGCTGCGCGCGAGCGGCAGGCGATCAAGCGCGCGCATCGACTGGGGCAGAAAAGAGTGGTGCATGTGGAGACACTGGTCATGGAAGGGTCCATCGAGGAAGCGCTATGGCGGAGGCGACAGGAGCTCTCCAACGACGATAGCGAGGAAATTGCAAAGGATGTCGAAGAGGACGGGAAAATGAGAAGCGTGCTGTCGAATTCCAGCTTCATCGGCAGGGGCAGCGAGGAAGAGGGCAGCAGGGACACTGGCGCTTTCTCCTCGGAGCTCCAGGTGCTGCCGCCAAACACCAAGTACCCAGAGCTCTTGGAGCAAAAGTACATGCGCTGGAGTCCCGATTGCCCTGAGAATGCTGAAAAGACGGTGCCGTTCTACAAAACAAAAAAGCTGATTCTCCGCTTGCCTGATGTTGCCAGCAGCAGCGATGGTGGAACCAAGGCGGCGGAGCAAACGCCGTTGCGCCCTGCTGCTGCGAGTGGTGCTGGCTACTGTAACAACTAGTGGTTTATTTAACAGCAGTGTCCGATACGGCACCATGGAAAAGAACAAATGGAAAACATGTGAAACAGCTCGCTTCAGGCAAGGGCGAAGAGCATTTAGGCGCGGTTATAGAACGACTCAAGCTCTCTTGTCAGGTGGTCGAGGACCTGGCTGGCCGGCGCGTGAAGACCAGCAGGCCACTCCTCTTTCTCATCCAAAAGCGGGCTACCAGCGGGCGACTGGGCACTCGCTGACTGCTGCTGCTGCTTGGCAGCTTCTCTCTCTGCGGCTGAGCGGATGCGCTTGATGGCCTGTAGGCGGGCGCGCCAGGGCGAAATGAACTCGCCGACGCCACCATTCCGCTTGCAGTCCGAGTAGACCTGGGAGATGATGGCTGCATGTATCGCTACGCTCCTGACGAACGCAGGCAACGCCGTGAGCGTCAGCAGCTTTGGCTCCATGGCAGGCCCAACAAACGGGACGTTGGCATTGACCTGCGTCTTGACCTTGTACAGCTGCACAAACTTTGCCTCGGCACCGCCAGGGTCGCTATGGAGCCATGAGCTGTCGACCTCGTGGCTGGGGATCCGGCCATCAACGGGCGTGACGATGATCTGCACGTAGTTGAACTCGCTCGGGATAGTGTCGAACTCGTAGTCCCTGCCCGACTCGTTGAACACAATGTGCACATAGTCGTTGCCCATATGCGCCTTCTTGCGGACCATCCGCTCGCTCATTGTTTCGCCCGCCGGCATAAGCGTGCCCACATGGAAGACGAGCTGCGCAATGAGATCGCGCCACTTGATCGTATACCGGCCATCCTGGTCCTGCCCGGTAGTGTCCAGCCCTGCAGAGTACCCCTTCATGCCGCTGAGGCGTGTAATCTTGCCCAAGCCGCGCAGAAAGTTCCAGTACGCTGGCGATCCTTGCTGGTTCAGCAAGATCTCATGCTCCGTGGTCTGGCCAGGGCCCACGTAGGCAACGCTGACCTTGTGGGTGTCGACAGTCGACGTGATGTCAAAGATACGCAGCGATCTGGAAACCGCTTCAGACTGCGTAGGCAGCAGCACCGGCGGATCGATGTTTTGCAGCATGGGATACGCAGTGATGAACTCCTGTGCCACGCACGGGGCAGGGCCAAACCTGATCGGGAAGTGAGCCGCACGGGATGTTGCGCTCTGTGCTGCTGCCAGCTCACCACGAAGAAGCCTAGCGATGGTATCTGGTGGCAGCATGTCCGCCTCGCCCAAGCCAGCAGCCCCCGGACCGGCAATAGAGTGAAGGCGCCGGTTGCGCACAGTGCCACGCCCACGCCCGCTGCCGCGCGAGATGGTGGATGCGGGAGAGGAGTGGGGCATCGCCGCTGCGTCGCCGCTAGGCGTGGTGGCGCCCGTGGTAGCCACAGACGCATCTGCCGTAGTCGCAGGACCAGTGGGAGGAGACTGCGTGGGTAGGTCGGCCCGCTCAGCGTACTTTCTCGCCACTTCAGCCGGCAGGTCCACCACCCTCGATGTCGTGCCGCTCGGGCTGCGTACCATGATCTGCGCCAGGGGCCCCGACTTCTGCGCGCGAATGGTGACGATGCCGTTGTGCTGGATCCATGTGCGCTCAGCTACGGGTCCCAGATCCTCCTTGGTGGCAACATCGCCCTGGCTCAAAATATCCTCGCTCGACTTGTTGAAGTTCTGCAGGATCATATCCAAACACACCTCGTTCGCTTCGTCCAGGGAGTCGCGGCTAAGGTTCGCCTGGAGAAGACCCTGAAGGAGGCTGTTCACCGTCTCCGCCTTGAGGCTAGGCGACAGGGACAGATAGTACACATCGATGACCTGGTATGCCATGACGAGGACGTACTGGCTAAGGGCGACATCGCTTGCCGACGGTTTTGCAGACGTGCTATCGCTGGCACTGCCGCCGCCCACGCTTAGACGCTTGGGATCGACAGCAGGAGACACGCCGCTGTCGCCCGGCTTTGGCGCGCCGGCGCCGCCAGCACCCGGCACTGGAGTAGGCGGAGCATTCTCTCTGCGACGCTGGTTATTGTGGAAGCGGATGTAGTTAATCGCAACAGCGAAGATCATGCGATAGTCCTGTGCCCGGAAGTTGGCGTACAGCCTCTGCTCGCGCGAGATCGCCGAGACAAACTCCAGGAGATGGACGCTGATCTGAGGCGTAGAATAGATCTTCACCAGCTGCTGCAGGATGCTTGACAGCAGCCGCACCATCGCTCCAGGAAGCTCCAGCATGCTGACGCTCAGCGCGTGCAGGCATATCTGTGGCGTTGCCGACGCATTGGAACTCACGATGAGCCCGTCGCGGAAGGCAGCAATCAGGGCATCCTGCTGGTCGCGCTTCAGCAGGTCCTTGTAGTGCATGGCGCTGATAAGCAGCCCGTAGGAAAACGCCGACACCTTGTTCTTCTCCTCGGCCGACAGCCGCACACGCGCGTCCTGGCTGTACGTAGCAACCCGCAGATGGCTGATCAGGTAGACAATCAGGGCCTGCATCTCCTCAGGGCAGATGGTGAACAAGTAGGTGTTCCCCAGCTGCTGCATCAAGCCTTGGCACAGAGCGTAGTAGGTCTCGAGATCAGCGCTGGAGGCGAACAGCGAGGTCAGTATGCTCACGTAGCGGCTGACCGGGAACTTCACGGCCGCTGCCTGCTGCGAGCTGGAGTCGCCGCTGGCAGCCCCCCTTGTAGACACAAGCTTGAAGCGCGCGTTTTCATGCAGGTTGACCCGCTCATCCATGACTGTGTCGCGGCCGTGCTGCAGAAAATACAGCTTTGAGCTCGAATCAGCATGGAGGCGGAAAAAGCGCGACAGGATGTCGCGTTGCACCGAGGGGAACATGTGGTCAGACTCGAGCAAATCGAGAAGCGCATTGGCAAGCTCGATGATGATGCTGGACGATTGCACGTACTCGTCATCGCCTGCATAGCCGGTGTTGGCCATGCGGCGTTGGAGAACACAAAACAGACACGCTGCTGTAGTCGATACGCGAGCGTAGCTAGAGTACGCCCGCTCATCCGTCATCGACGTGCTGTCATTGGCCAGCAGAGGCAGCGCCGGCGGCGAACTGTGCACAGTGCCCTGGAAGATGTGGTGCGCCAGTGTGCCGCTGGCAGCGCCGTCGCTTCCATGCGGCGCAGAGGGCTTTGGCCGGGAATACCTTGCGTCAAGTGCCGCCTGCATCGAGAACTGCATCAGCCTGCGGAACACCTCTGGGTCCTTTGTGTTCGTCAAGCCCATGAGCAGGATTGAGGTGACGCTGTCAACTACCTTGCTGTCCTCCTCCATACACAGCTGGTCCAGGATAGACAGGACGAATGGAGTCTGCTCGATGCTAAACGAGTGGGTGTCAGCAGCCTCCGTGAATGCTTTGGCGCACAGACTGATGATGTAGCGGCGCAGCGGGAGGCTGCGGGATCGGTCAAAGTAGTAAATGTGCATAAGCTCCTCCAGTGTCTCCAGCCAGTTTGTCGCGCCTGGACGCAGACTGCCTCGCGCATCGATGAAGCGCAACAGGTCCAGCGCAATGTCGTCCGAAATAACGCCACGTAGCCTGTAGAGCAGCCGAGTAAGCGAGTTTGGCGTGTGGGTGTCTTTCCGGCGGTAGGCGCTGGTGATGGACGAAAGAACGCAGTCGTAGAGCCCAGCCAGAGAAGTGCGCTCCGTGTCATCGCCACCATCCTCGCTGTCCAGGTCATCGTCGTACTTGTCGGTCAGCCGGCAATCAATCGTGGTCTCCAGGATACCAATGACTGCACGCCAGTCGTCGAACACCATCGAGTCAGCGCGTGCGTCGTTGACAACGCTGCAGAGGTAGGGGAACACCAAGCGGAGCACCTCTGGGTGCATGCACTCAGCAGCCTTGCCCAGAACGGGGAGGCAGTTGCCGGTCCGCAAGCTGAACTGAAATCCGGTGGGCCCAGTGTCCATCACCTGGGTGATATAGTAAACCATCCCGTTGACAGCAGCCTGGTGAGGCGTCATGGTAGGCATGCCGTAGATGTGCATCGAGTTCTGCGACGAGTTGCCCTCGCGCAGAATGTAGTTCATGGCGAGCAGGGCGTCGCGCATGTAGCACGACGTAAATATTGTATAAACAATGTCGCAGCAGAGCTCCTTGCACATTGTGATGTTGACCGTGGTGCACAAAAGCAAGATGCCTGGACGCAGCACCTCTTGCGATAGCGCGCCATAGTTGATCACGGTCTTCAGCAGCCTCAGCACGCCATAGAGATGCTCGGCCTCCGTCCACACCCACGTCACCTCGGCAACCCCATTTTCGGCCACGGGCCGTGTGTGTGCGGCCTGGATGCACAAGCCAGCTGTTGTTGTGGAGACAAAGTCAGGGTCCAGCACAGGGTACTCCTCGCAGATGATGCTGGCCAGGAACTCGAGCGAGGCAGTGAGGATGGCGCACAAATAGTCAGGCGGCCCCTGTAGCGGCTCGCGCGCCATGCCTTCCGGGTAGCACTGAGCCACTGCCTGGTCCGACCACTCCTTGGCACGCCTGAGCCAGCCCATGGGGTCTGTTTCCAGGTGCTGGGCGTCGCAAGATGCCCAGGCGGCACAGTGCACAGCGAGGGCGATCTCATCCCACCCAGACACCGATGCAATGACGCGCAGCATGTCCCTACGTGTCTGCTGTGCGTCGTCGCCAAAGTCGCTGTATTTCTGCTCTCCGTCCGCCAGCTCGACAAGCAAGCTGAGGACCAGTCTACGCGCGGTGGGCCGAAGCTCCGAATCAGTCGACAGCGATTGTGGTTGAGGCTGTGGCTGAGGTGGCGATAGCGGCTCTTGTTCATTTTGAGATGAGCTTCTGAATGCATATTGCACAATGCCATCCAGCAGGCGCCATAAGCCGGCAATGTTGGTCAAGCGCTTTCCTCTAAACTCAGGCAGCAGCGCCTGCAGGGCATCCAGGCGGCCTTCCAGCGCGCCTCCTTCATCCATCAAGCCCGGCTGCTGCAAAGCAAGGGCCTTGGCATCCACAGAAGTGACGGCGGCGGCAGGGGGGCCTGCAGCCTGTGCCATTGCTTCGCCAGCTTCCGCCGTCGTGCTGCCTATGCTACACTGCTCGGACTGCTTTGGCTGCTGCTGCTCAGACCCCACAGAGCTCGACGTAGGCTGCCTGTTTAGGCTGGGCTCCTTCTGCAGCGGGGCCGGATCGCCCGAGTCCTTGGTAAAGGAGCTGCGCAGCACATTGCGGAACAAGGCTGCAAAGCCCGAATTGCCGGCGGACGAGGCATGGCGAGCAGAGCGGCCCGAATCGCTGGGACGGCCACCCTTGCTCATTGGTCTGTTTGTGTGTGCGTGGTTGAATCCAAATGCGCTGTTTTTGGCGGAATCAGAAATGGCGAGAAGTAGCAATAAAAATGAAAAGACAGAAAGCAAGCAAAACCGCAGAGGAAGAGCAGGCCGAAGAAAAGAAGCGCTGTGCGCCCGCCGCGGTGCTGGAAAGCAGAAAATAAGAGCAGAGTATCCTGAGCTTGAATGGGTGGGGACGAGGGCTGGGCGGCCAAACCAGCTCAACGCTTTTTTTTATTATTTCCTGCAAATGGGCAAATGGGCAAATGGCACATCCGTCGCAGTCTCTCACTCGCCCTGTGCATTCTCTCAGCTGCTCAGGAGCAGCAGCCCGCGCATGTACCAGCCGATCTTTTGTTGGGGGCGGGGGATGTAGTAAGGCAGATGGATTTGTTCCTACGTCATTGACGAGGATAGGAAATGGCGAGGGGGCACGCGCTGGTCTGCGACAGCGCGCGGCGTGCCTCGCGTTCTCGTGGGTGGAATAATGGGCAGCACCAGCCGTCAGAGCAGCGCAAGGACTCTTTGGTAGTTCGTATCCCAGTCGATTCGCCGGAACTCTGCAGCGCCCCGGAGCAGCTGCTGGTACACGCCGTCCCGCACACCACGCTGGGCTGCAAGAACCTACGGTGTGGCGTAAGGAAGTAACGGAAAGAATAGTGTGCTGCGGGTTAGGCTGGAGATACCGAACAATGTCTGAGGCTCCAGACACACGCCAGCCCAACAAGCTGCTCTCATTCACTCGCTGTGCAGCGATGCTAGAAGACCTCGGCTGAGAAGAGAAATCAGCTCACCTGTATCTGCTGTGCCAACTCGGATGCATTGTCAAACACCATGCCGTTCTTGTCTGTGACAAGTTCGTGAATGCTACATTGCGTGTGATGAATTACAGAAAAGGCACAATTGCAATGTCAGCTGCATCAACCCAAACCAGCAGCCAAGCAGACGCGACAGGACAATGTGTGCATGTACGGCGAGCCTCTTGTCTTGCTTACCACGAAAACCGATATGCACACACCGGCGTTCCGCACCCCAGCATGTCGACCACCTTCATCGGAAGATCGAGCCCCGAGGACGACGTGTGCAGGGAAACCCCCAGATCAGACGAGCCGATAAGCAGCGGGTAGTCCTCTGCAGACAGCCAAGCAGTAACGATGCGCACACGGTGGAGCCGCATCTTTGCTATTTCAGCCTCATAGTGCCCGCGCAGTGGCCCCTTTCCTGTTATCAGAACAACAAGCGACGGCAGCGCACACCCATCGCCACTTTCCACGCGCTCCTGCAGCGCGTCCCTCTCGTACTGAGCTAAGGCATCGAGCAAGATTGAAAAGTCCTCGTCGGCTGTCCAGCTCGTACTGCTGATTATCAGCATGGGCCTGTCGTCGCGCATCTCAGCCAGGCCATCGCCGCCGCTGGAGCGAGTGAGCAAAAGCTCCCCGTTCGCAATGTCGCATGCACTCGGCGACAATGACGCAAACTGGGGGTCCTTCAGCAGCCGCTTCCATAGCTAAGCAAACAATGTGCACACACTTGAAGCTCAAGCGCTGTGAGCATACGATTGCCCGAGATGTCGTGGCAAGGAGGTGCTCTACTCGAAGAACAATCCAGAATATTGTGCATTCAATAAATGCACTACGTGCTTCTTACCTTGTGCATCTCTCCAGCGCTAAGATGTTCAAAGTGCCGGGGCGCCTTGTCGTGCAGCACCACCAGCTTGCCCCTACACATTCCAGGCGACACGGAAAGAAGCAGCCAGGAGAAAGAGGCAGCTAATGCCCGTTTATGTGCCTTCTAGCGGCGATTCCAATTCAAGGATACGGGTGGGAATAATGCCAGAGCAGACAATGCCAGGCAAGGTGCATGCCAGAAAGAGGCACTAATACAAAGAACGTGCATAAACAAACGGTGTGCATATATTAAAAGCGCATACATTTCTACGCTGCGTACGGAATACACTACATACCTGACACTCCAATTGTCGCGCAAGTCCGCTGCCATGGCTTCCGTGACGCACAGGTGGGCATACGCGGATCTGCCAAGGCACCGCTCAAGCCTACAACAGCGACATAATAATTAGTGCTGTGCTGTCTGTGGGATGTGCCAGAAAGGAGGGTGAGTGCTGCGGCTCGGAAAGCAAGCAAGCGAGCTGCACTGCACACATCATTGCGTCTTCATTTCCTACTTGCTTACCACTTTGCCACAGAGACAACCAGGTGAGTGGAGCCCAGCTTCATCCCAAGTATCGTATATCCATAGTTATGCCAGTCGATGATCAGCTTTGCCCCTGTAACAAAGGCGCCAAGACGAGCAACAAGCAGCGTGGGGATCGCAGGCGGATTCTGCACCAGAATAAAGTCCGGCCTGTCGATTGCCACGAGCAGCGTCCAGAACAGAGCGAATAGCTGGTAAAGAACCTTTATCGGCGCGTACAGGTAGAAAACTGCCCTTGGCGCTGACGTCGGCGGTGGCAGAGATTTTATGTGGCGCAGCGTAATGTTTGGAGACGACAGCACCTCCTCCCTCGGCGTAGAGCCAGGGTACCCGATGAGGTCAACGTGGTGCCCTTGTTTGGATAGCGATAGCGCATGGTACTGCATCCGGGGTGACCGTCCAATGTCGCCAAGAACCATTACCGCGATCCTTTTCCCCGACGCAGCACTTTCAGTTGCAGGTTCTCTGCGAGCGCCGCCCTGCCTGCCATTCCTCCTGCGAGCGCTGTTTTCCTTGCGCATGTGCTTCGTTGTACAAAAAAAAGCCACCCCTGTTTGTGTATCCGACAGGAATCGCTGTGTAGAGAAAGCGGAGCTAGAGCCGCCAGCCAAAAATAAAACACCTACAAAATAACTTTGAGGCAGAGGCAGCCCACACATTGGGCTACACCACGTGATGGCTACGCTGTAGGAGCTTGGTTCTTGGCCTTCAGCAGCCCCTTGACGTACTCCAGGATTGCCTGCGCCTTTGCAGGGTCTTCAAGCGCGCTTGCCAGCGAGCTATCGCCCAGCAGCGATGCAATGCCGCTTGTGTCGATGGGCTCCGGAATGTCGCTCTCTGTGGATTCTGGAGGTGCTGCTTCCTCGTCTGTGTGAACGCGTAGCCCATTCGCTACATCCGAGTCCCAGTCAGAGCCAGCACCAGAGGGTAGCTGTCCGCCCGCGTACTCCAAGCCCACGTTGTCTTCGATATTCTCCGTAAGCAATATGGAGTCGTCACCGCTAATTGCGGTACTGCTGCCGTCGATGGTGGCAGGCGCTCCCACAGCGCTTGTAGCTGCGCCTTCGTGTGTGTGGTGTGCAGATACAAGCGATGACAGCCTTCTGGTAGCGTCAGCGAGAAGAGACATGCTGAATGGAATTCCAAACGCCTCGGCTGCAGATGATATTGCCGAGATGTTGAATGGTTTGAATTTGCTCAAAACAGACGAGTCCGAGGTGGCGCTGAGCTGACTTGCGGCATGTGCTGCTTCACTGGCACGCAAACAACTGGCCGTGCTGGGGCTATTGCTTCTCTGCACTGAGCCGGTGGCTCCGTCGCCACCCTCGTCTGGGCCGCTGTCCATTGTCTTTGCACGCAATATCGATGCCACGGTTTTTTGCCATCCGGGAATGGTGTTTGCTGAGAGCGTGCGCGCTGGCAGTGTACGAGCGTCAGAAACGCCACCGGCAGCAGCCACTGCATCGGATCCGTGCGCCCAGTAGCAAAACGCCCTATGCTCGTCAAGTGCATTGAATGCGCGTGTATCTGTGCCAGCAGAGCTTCGACCCTCGCTCTTGCGTCCATCGACGCCTGGCCCTGCGTCCCCAGCACCTGACCCATGCGCATTCTGGAATAGCCACAGCCCAGCCGATCGAAAGCACAGCTCGCACTTCACCGCCGGCCGCGGCATACTGCTGTCCACACGCCACCCGAATAACGCAAGCACCAGTGCCGACTCGACATCGCAGTCGTCTGGCATCTCTTCGCTGGTGTGCGGGTTCCTATAGAGTGCCTTGGCTTTGGACTGCAGGTCACGAAGCAGGCCCTGCTGGAATGTGCTGAGTGGGTGAGCGGCGCGCGGGAGCTGCTGCTTGAATACCAACAGCGCTACGGCGTTCTGACACACGTCGTCCACGGCCTCCTTTGAAGTCGCCAGCGGGACACTGTAGATGCTTTCCGTGCAAGCATGGCCCTTCCACGGGCACTTTGCGTTATGCGAGCCCTGCAATTGCTGGCATAGACGCTCAATCCACCTCACCTCCTCGTCGTCCGTCAGGTCGTCCGGCAGCTGCGCAATGAGCATGGCTGAGCACATGGGGCACCTCAGTGTGCTACAGTCCGTGTTTATCCATCCGTTGCGTGCGCACTGCACAGGACTCAGCAAGGGCGACTGGACTAGCCATGTGTGGATTTTGTATGTGGCAATACGAGCAAGCAGGTCCTCCCGGCTCCATGGCCGGAATTTGTCCACGCTGCCTGCGGCTACTGTCTCACTCGTGTGTTGGTGGGCTTGTGTCTGGGGTGTTGAAGGCTGCGGCGACGATGCGTCTCGCCGTGGTCGTTTGGAACCAAAGTTCGATAGCGCGCTTTCAATTCTTCGCTTTGTCAGCTCGCGTACCGATGGTGCGGCCATATTTCGACAGATGCGTGCAGTGGATAGAACAGAGCGGCAGCGGGCGGTATAAATACAAATGGGTGAGGGCGTTGTGATCTTTTTCGTGCGTGCTATGAAAATGGCGTCGCCCAGCCAGGCCACCTACACCAAGCACGACCATCGCAGCACTCGCTTTGGCGCAGCGTTATGGTGCCCTGTCATGTGATGCAGATAAGCTGTCAGCTCCGCTTCAGAGAAGAGGGCAATGCAGCCTGTGCTGGTGCTCGGGTTGATCGCCAGTAGGAAATAGCCCCGCTCCGCCAGAGGCACGCCCGATTTAGAGCTGTAGCCGGAGCTGGCTTTGGGCATGCGATGCGCAAAGCGCTATTGTCTTGGGCGCACACATCTGCCGACCATACTTGCAAACCCTGGCGCGAGAGGGCCAAAGGTGGTTAAAGCAGCCTTGTCTTTTCTTGCTGTCCTCTACATATACTCTTGCTATCTTCTACAAACACACTGGCGCCACCCTCCCTTCTCTTTGTCGCCCTTCAACAAACCCCGCAGCATGGTAAGCACAAAGTCACTGGCACTGTGTATCTGAAAAAAGCACAGCGAGCAGCTAAGTGGGCCATGCCATTCCCGTATTTTTAGGTATCAGTCAGCGTCTTGTATTTTGCGTCAGCGCGGGACGCAGCCCAGGGAGTCGAGCGTGAGGTTGTTGAGATTGGCAGCCCGCAACAGCAGCAGCCAGCGACGCTCGAGTCAGCTCTGAGCATCGTCGTGTCGCGGCACCCTGCCCTGGAGCCAATTCTAGTAACCGCGATGATTTCTGTGAACGAAGAGTACTCTGACGCAGAAAACACGGCGCTTGTTGCCCTCAAGGATGGGGACGAAGTAGCAATCATTCCGCCAGTCAGCGGCGGCTAGGATAGCGACATTACACTCAGACATACAGAACAGCGCCTTCACATGCTCATTCATAAACCACCATTGTCAAAGACAGATGAAATGCAAACGGCAGAAAAACTGGAGTGAATCCGGAGCGGCTAGGAAAAGCGGGTATGTGCAAGAAACGGGAAAGGCAGGTGATGATGGAGCCGATGTATTTCCAGTAAGAGAAGCGGGAAAGGCAGGTGTGCGAGTGAGATAGTAATGCTTTTGGCCGGGAGCTTACACGAGTGTCCCAGGGTGGTGGTGGTCGGGTCTTGTGATGGTTGTGGAAGCCCTGCCAGCATGAGACAAGCCAATGTTTATGGCCGACAGCCCACCAGCCCATGGCTCATCGGGGCCACTTGCTGGATGCAGCAGGCTGCTGCGGACGGGCTGAGGGAAGGTAATCTCCAGCCCCATGCGACTACTGGTCTGCACAGTGCTCGGATCCAAGTGCTGGTTGAAATGACCCGAAAGTCCAAACATTTGCGCCGCTCCATCGCTGGCTAGCTCCTGCTTCAAGCCGCTATTGAAGCTGTCGACACCGTCGCTGCCGCCAGCGCTGCTCTGGGTGCTGCCTATTCCATGTTCGGCTGTCTCTCTGGTGCTGCCGTTGCGAGAATCGCTTAGTCCCCGGGATGCAAATGGCATTTGTGGAAATGCCGAGTGTTCGCTTCCGCTTGTGTGCAGGCCAAGACCACTAGAGCGCAGCGTGGTGGGCATCCTCGAGGGTGTGCCAAAGAACAGCCCAGGGTTGAAGAGCGAGTCATGCGTGCTGCGTGTAGTGGGCACCGTGGATGAAGACGATGTGGAGGATGACGACGATAGGCTGTTGCGAGAATCGGGTGTGCGAGCAGCAGTGATGCGGTAGTTTGAGAACGGAACGCTCAGGTGTAAGCTAGGCGTGGCCAGCGAATAGAACGCGTCGGTGGGCTGCTGAAACGAGTCCGTCACCGCTCGGGACACGTCGACGTTGCTTGCAGGCGCGTTCATGGCCAGCGCTGAAGCACCCGTTGCGGCTAGGCCAAAGCTAGGAGGGTAACCGAGGCTCACACAAGTGTGTGGCGGCAGCATGTGTGAAGCAGATGATGATGGCGCCGCTGGAGCGATCTTTGGGTTGCCATTACTCAAACTATCGAGCAGAGCGACGGCTGCAATATCGCTGAGGTTGAGCGAGTGTGCGGGCTTCATATCAACTGTGTGGCGAAGCTTTGGCTCATAAAACGGCGCGGCGGGCTGTGGATTAGCGAGCTGCTTGCGCCCGAGCTGGCTATCGAAGCGGATGCCGCCGCCCTTGAATGGGCAGCACTGCTGGTCAGGCAGTGCAACACTCTCGCCTTCGTTTCTGTACACGGAGAATGGGTCTGGCTGGAAGATCAGCAGCCCGGGATTGTGCTGCTCCGATGTGCCCAGAATTCCACTGGCTAGCGAAGAGGCTGGCGACGAGTCCGAGCTGGTGTCCGGGTGCGTGACCATGCCAGAGTCGCTGGCGGCCTGGATGTCAAGCGTGATGCATGGTCCATCGCTGTTGCTCAGCTGCCTGGGGCGCTTTGATGCTGAGCAGCCGGGTGTCTTTTTCCCGCGTTTCTTGGTTCCAGCCTCAGTCCGAATGCGAATGCGCAGACCCTGATCAGCAAACAGCTTTGACAAGCGAGTTGATTCTAAAACACCGAGAGGGAGCAGCGTGGGACAGAGATGCGGGTTAGCAGATGTGCCAGGCCGTATGCAATGGGGCGAGTGGAGAGCACTGCATTCCCCGCTCGAGGAGACGCGCAGCGGGGAGGAGAAGGCAGCACGCGTCCCACCCTTTTGAATTGCTGGCACAAAACATAGCCAAAGAAGAACGCAAGCAGCCCTTACCCATCATGCCGGGGAAGCGCTTTGGGGAGTACACGGAAAAGGCCTCTGACATTGCTGAGGCGCGACTGTGAACCACATCTCTACAAAAGCAACGGTTAAAGCCGCCACCAGAGCACAGTTAGCGTGGACAAAGTGCACAAACAGGCGCTCTTGGTTCTGCTATTCCAAGCAGGTACTAACCCTTCATTCTCAAAGAGATCGAAGCGCAGACGGAATGAGCCCTCCATGCGCACGCTGAGGTCGCTGAAGACGAAATAAGCACCCTGCACCATGCTTGTGTCGCGGAGAGTGTGGAGTGGAGAGACCATGGAGCCCGCCATAGCCGCGGCTTTGTGGCCCTTGATGCGGCGGACGGGGGTTTCGCCAGCCTCGTCCATGAGCATCACGTGCATGAAGAATGCAGGGCTGGCTGTGAACGCCTGGGAGAAAGGATCCAGAGGATCATGAAGCACAAGCTGGATGATGGGCGGGGGGTCGATTGGCCGCCGGTCGACTACATTGCATACAGTAGCAAACACATTGAACAAATGGAGAATAAAGAATGGCGCTGCTGTGGCGGCACACCAAGGAGAAGGCGCGGTCGAGCAGCGGTGTAAACAAAGCAGCATTGCAGCTAAAAAGAGAGCCACTCATAGTTTCACATATACGTACGCTTTTCGCTGACACTGCCCACTCTGGACCGCTTTGGCTGCTGTCTGATGATCAGCTCATACCGCTTGCATGCATATCTATGTGTAGCTCAAACCCAGCATTAGTGCACCGTGCAGCAATAGGGTGGCATCTGGGCCATGCTAGCAGCATAATACAACGAGGGTACATACCCAAACCCATCGGCAGCCTCTGCTGCAGCTGAGCAGAGGAGCTGGAGATTGTCGCCCACCAAGTAGGTATTTGTATTCATATATAGTTCTGCTTCCAAGCAGGCTGCTTCTTTCTAATAGGTGTGCCTACAGCCCGTCCAACTGGGCTGGGTATCTTGGGCACCAGAATAACAAGAGCAGGAGTATGTATGAGTGGATTAGCAGGGACTAGTGGGGTGTGCGCGAAAAGAGGAGCGGAGTGTAGGAGGCAAAAGAATAGGCAGGTATATTCCACGCATCTGGGTTTCAGCTGAAGGAAAATGAGGAGAGAGGCTGGGCCAGAGAAGCAGGCAGCGCCATGTACATGGTGATATATACTGTCCATACTTGGAGCAAAGACTTGGGGTGGAGCCTGGAGATGACCCGCACCCTGCCTTGCTTGGTGCACAGTGGTGCAGCAAACACTATAAGCGAGAGAAAACGAGGCATATTGCAGGCAAAAAGCCATTCCCTGGCGACATTGTATATGAGAGAATGTGTATTCGCTTTGGCTGAGGCCGCATGGAGAAGATGAAACTAAGAATGCTGTGGCCCACACGGACACACTACCCCTCGTTGTATTATGCCGCTACTACATCCTCTGCAAGGAGGTGCGGGGTAAGCGAAGAAAAAGAGAGATAGAGAAGATGCATTGTGGAGCGCAAAAAGGCGGGGAAGGAAGCGAGGGGCGCAAGGAACGACTTGGGCGGCAATAGCCTGAGGCGTGATGCTGTACAGCCATCCATCCGCGCACTGCGTACTGAGCACAAAATGCGGAGCCCAAGGCGATTTTGGTGTGCGTGTGTGCGGGGGAGGAGGAGAATATTGTGCCATTGGAATGTGGGCAAATTCCTTGGTTAATGTACGGCGGAATATTATTATCTCAGAAGCATCAGCGCGGATATTCCCGTGATTCAGCGATGTGAGCAGACAGCCAAGCGCCTGCTTAGAAACTTGCAGCGCGCACGCATCTCATCCAGCGTGATGCTCCTGCTGCCAGCGAGGGGGATATGTAGAAATGTCGCCGAAGAAGACAGCAGTGTGCAAAGGCATCACCAGACAGACATGGGCAGCGCAGACGCTGTCGTTTTTGCTGCTGCGATTGCAAAGCAGGACGGCATTGTGCTCCCATGCGGATGCAGGTGGGCGCACCACTCCCGTCTGCGAAGTGTTCCACGCTAGAACACATTGAGCGTTCTATGGCGTTTTGACTGGATCGCTGGGCTCGCCTGGGTGATTTCTGTTGAGGGCTTGGAAGCTTCGCGCAGAGAACAAGCATGCATCACCACAGATTGCCTCCACTTTCTCCTCAACACATGCAGCCAATCACGCCGTGCGGCTGTGATGTGGGATTGTGTGGATGCGGAAAGGTGGGCAAAAAAGCCAAGCAAAACAGGTGTGCGCCGGTGCGGTTGAGTGGGGCGGGGCGTGCAGCTGTCCCTAATAAAGCGCTGGTCCACCCACCCTCGCCGCCCACCTCCAGACCCCCACAATACGTTGCCTTCTCTCTCCTTTTCCTAGCCGCCTTGCGCTGCACACTCCCTGCCTTCCCACGGTCCTCGATACACCCCGACATTACAGCCAATTCAGCCCTCGCCCAGCAAGCTAGCCACCAGTCTATACTCGGCACATGGGAAAGTCAAACAGCAAACTATCGACAGAGCAGCTCACAGAATTGCAAAGCTCCACAAGCTGTACGTAGACACCTCAGCGCACATTCTGCTACTTTTGCTGCTCGCATTCCAGAATTAACAGGCTGGACATTGCGCGCCCGCCTGGTTGGAGCGAGAGTGGTGGTTCGCACGCGTATGTTGCAATGTGCCCGCATGCCCATTTGCCCTGCTTTGCTGACTCTCACGGACTGGCGACACGCATGCATGCTGCTCGTCTTCCATCTCTAACTGACTGACGTGGCTGTAGTTGAGCGCAAGGAGATCCAGCAATGGCACAAGGGATTTCTGAAAGACTGCCCATCCGGTGAGCTGAACAGAGCCGACTTTAAGGGCATATACAAGCAGTTTTTCCCGTTCGGCGACCCATCGCGGTTCGCAGACTACATATTCGAGGTGTTTGATCGCAACCACAACGGCACCATCGATTTCAAGGAGTTCTTGCAAGCGCTGTCGATTACGTCGCGCGGCTCGTCAGATGAGAAGCTCAAGTGGGCGTTCGAGCTGTATGACATTGACAACGACGGATACATCACACAGGACGAGATGCTGAAAATAGTGGACGCCATATATCGCATGGTTGGCAGCATGGTGCAGCTGCCGGAGGACGAGGACACGCCAGAGAAGCGTGTGGACAAGATCTTTAGGCTCATGGACAAGAACAATGATGGAAAGATCGATATGGCAGAGTTCAAGGAAGGCTCACACCAGGATCCGCTCATCATGCAGGCGCTGAACTTGTACGACGGCTTGGTGTAGCGGTTTCTTAGAGTCAGCTCTTTGTTTTCAGTGCTCCAGCCATTCAGTCTGGCTCTCTTGTGTCCTGTTGCCAACGGCAAATACGTATAAATAGTAGCAGTAATGGTAGCATAGTAGCGGTAGCATAGTAGCGGTAGCATAGCAGCGGTAGCATAGTAGCAGTGGTGG
Organism: Martensiomyces pterosporus; assembly: GCA_025201845.1. Taxonomy (NCBI): domain Eukaryota; kingdom Fungi; phylum Kickxellomycota; class Kickxellomycetes; order Kickxellales; family Kickxellaceae; genus Martensiomyces; species Martensiomyces pterosporus. The sequence goes on along the minus strand of MU604017.1, from coordinate 22,735 downwards.
TACCCTGCCTATTTAATCGCCTCAATACACTGTCGCCTGCCACCTGGGAATCAAAGGCGACATCACCGTACATGCTGCGTTGAGGACAAGGACTCTCGCCTCTCCTCTCAGCAAATCCAGCCTCTCCTGCTGCCATACATTGGACCAGCAGCAGCCCACTGCTGCTCTATGCCTAACGGCACACCCTGCCTGCTCGGCTGCTCTTTCAGCCAGCCTGTGCGCACCCAAATGCACTCCACCCCGGGTCCCAACCAGCTGCTGGCACAATACATGAAGGCAATCCCTGTGACTCTCATTGGCGGAGATAAGCCCGAGCGCAGAGCCTGTCTTGTGCAGATGCTGCTTTTTTTATTTCGCTCTGCGCCAAAGGACCAGGGAAACCTGGTCAGCGTATTGCCGCATCTTCTACGGCTGACTCGGCAGAAGCAGCAGCAGCAGCAAAGGACATGCCACAACCCAACAAAAGAAGCCCTATGGCATGGCTGGCGCTGGCCACAAAGCTCAGTGCTGCGTGGGCAGGGGAGAAAGGAGGGGGAAAGGCAGTGTGCGAGGCACGCGTGATGAGCGGGTGCTGGCGAAAGAGGCAATCAGGGGATTCGTTCGCCTTGCAAAATACCTGCCATTTTATTTCGCTCCCCAACAGCACAGCCGAGAAGGCAGATGTAGGCACAGACGCCGGCAGCTGAATGGCTCGACAGAGCGGCAAAGGCTACCCTCTTCCTCTTGGGCTTCTCTGCTTGCTGCATCTTCTTTTCTGCTCTTACTCTCCCGTGTCCCGCGCACTTTGCTCTACTTCTACGCCGGTCTTCTCTCTACGTTCTACTACTCGCACACCCTTGGCTGTTGCAGCCTAGCCACACTCCTCGCGCAAGAACCCTGCCCTCTGTGGACGGCACTTATCAGGCCCCACTGCACCCGCATATATCTGCCTGCTCTTTTCGGCTTATAGCTTGCCCCTACCTCGTGGAGGCAGCCAGCACACGCCGCCCGGCTTTGCCCTGCATCCTCTGCTGCTATTGACAAACGGAGAGAATACACGCTAGGGCTGCTTCGCTTTCCCCTCCTGTGTTTTAGTGGAATTTCAACGCCAGTCCAAGCAGGTCTCTTCCTGCTCTTATTACTCACCAATTTTCCCGCTAACACACAAAGCCGCATACTTTTCCAGCCTCACAGGTACCACCACACCTGTCCTGGTATCGCCAAACCTCCCTCCGCCTTCTCGAGTGCTCCTGCTTGAGAACCAACGTGCTCAAATCGCCACGGCTGTACACGCCCTCACACCTTTGCCTCCCTTTCGCTTTGCTGTTGCCTCCCCCGCTTTGCTCAGCACACCCCCACACCTCGAGTCTCTGCGCTAGCCTCGCGCCCACGGGCACAGCCAGCCATCCCGAACAACAAAGAGGCAACCACAGAACGCTGCTGTATAGTGCGTACCAGCTCGTGTACAAAGCTAGCATCGGCCCCACCCACGCATATATACGCAAGCAGCGCATACGGCAAACGCACACACGCACGGATCGCTTCTAAGGGCAGCATAGCGGGCACAACAAAGGCCGCTGTGAGGTAGTAGGATATGGCCCCTATTCTGCTCAAAATCAAGGGGACAAAGCTCTTTTCGCCGTTCGATGAAATCGATGATGTCAACGACCTCTCCACCCTATGGCGCGTGTGCACTAAGGTCAAGGACTCGCTAGAGAACGGCTCACGCCTGGAAAACCTGTCGTGGCGGCTGTGGCATCTGCACCAATTGCTGGAGGCTCGTGGCAAGGGCAAGGACTATCGAAAGCTTTCGCCGGCCACAACGATGCAGCTGGAGAAGACTATTCGTCGTCCGGATTTTATTCGCAAAACAAAGCCTGTGCAGATTAAGGTGCGCTTAGGCAAGGCCGGAGATAGACTGGATAGAGCGGAGGCACAGGCTGCTGAGCTCGCGCCCTCGCCGGCCAACGGCCGCGCTAGAGCAAGCAATGCAAACAGGTCGCCGCAGCGCGCACCTGCTGCTGCGGATCCTGCGCTGGCAAACACAGCCATGCAAGAGCTCGATCTTTCCTCTCACGGCGCTCTGCGACATGCAGGCAACAAGAGCAACCGAGCCGCTGCAGTGTCGGCAGCAGCGGCATCCACCAGCAAAACAAGGAGCAAAGACAAGGCACCAGCCTCACAGCACACAGCAAGCGGTCGCCCAGCGGGCCCAAGCACTGCACATCCAGAAAGTCTACCCAGCGATGGCTCGGGGCCGCTAGATGAACTCGACACAACCTCGGCCATCGCGGTAGGCGTGGGAGTTCCATCTACTGCCAATGATTCCGCAGTAGACGATGCGCTGACGGCTGCGGGCATTGGCCCCCTGTCAAACAACAAGATATCCAATGTATCCGCTATGGACGCGGCTACCAGTGATGCTGCCACTTCTGGCGCATCAGCACTAGCATCGACGTCGGCGTCGGCATCAGCATCAGCATCCAATGCGATTGATGGCGGAGTGTCTATCGCGTCTGGACACGGACATGGGTTTGGCGCCAGCCCTAACACACAGCTGGGCAGTGCTGCTGCTGGAGCGGAAGAGGTGCAGGCATCGGACTTTATGTCTTTTGGGCCTTCGAGCTTCTTGTCCAGCGGATTCGATCTGGACCCACCGCAGATTGAAATCACGCTCGACGACATCTTTTCGGCAAACAGCGCCGACTGGTCGCAGTTTGGGTTTGCGTCGCTGGGTGGTGGACCGACTCCTGGGCTGCCAATGAGCGACTTTGCCGGCGGCCAGGGTATGTGGAACGGCATGCCGTATCCGGGGCCAATGCCGATGGGAGCGCCGTACGGGATGGGCCAGCACATGCCGATGCAACAGGAGCAGACAAAGAAGCACGATGGGCCCATTTGCGACAACTGCGGTGTCACATCCACTCCGCTGTGGCGGCGTTCAGTCGACGAGACGCTGCTGTGCAATGCCTGCGGCCTCTACTACAAGCTGCACCATACGCACCGGCCAAAGTCGCTGCGCTCCAACTCTGCACGCAAGGATGGAATGGTTGAGGAGGCTGAAAAGACAGAGTGCACAAACTGCAAAACGACCACGACTCCGCTGTGGCGGCGAGACGAGAAGGGCAACCCGCTGTGCAACGCCTGTGGCCTCTACTACAAGCTCCACAAGGAGAACCGGCCGATCTCGCTCAAGACAGACGTCATCCGCAAGCGCCAGCGCTACGACACCTCGTCCAGCATGCAGCGAAAGCGGCAGGATCGCAGCAATCACAAGCAGGGCGGTGGAGCTAGCGCGTCGCCAAATACCTCGTCATCGTCGTCATCATCCACGCCAGCGGCAGCACCCACCTCTGCAGGCGCGACAAAGGGTACGCAGTCATCTCGCTCCAAGAACGGCGTGCAAAAGTTGGCGGCTCCGGATGTGCAAGTACACCAACAGCAGCAGGATCACCAGTTTGAGACCCTGACTCCGTCGTCGTTTGCGGTAAAGCAGGAGCAACATCAGGAAAAGCAGCCGCACCTGATGTCCCCGTCTGCTCTGGCCAACAACTCGCTGGTGCCCAGTACCGCTGGGTCCTCTGCCATGGTGCAGGAGCAGCAGCACCACCACCACCAGTACCATCAGCAGCAGCCATCAGCGCCTTTTACTGCACCGCTGGTATCGTCGTACACTGCAAATGGTACCCAGCTGCTCAACAATGCGGACGCTGGCTCCAGCAGCAGCTATCCCCGCCACAGCCACAATTCGCCTCAGCAGCAGCAATCTATGTCGCCCATCTCACCTGCATCCTCGCAGCAGCAGCAGCGCAGCCGCTATCCCTTGTCAGCAGCAGGACTCGTTCAATCTTCGGTAAACGGTGACTATCGCAGACACAGCACGATCCCTGAGCTTCCAAGCATTTCTTCAGCCCACGGAGTAGCAGTACCGAGCGACAGTCATCAACCGGCGCTGTCCCTTCAGCACTCATCGATGCAGCCTGTCAACAGCCACGGCGTGTCAGGTGCTAAACCAGGCACATCCTCAACTGGCACCACAAACAAGGGAGGCAGCGGCGATAGTGGCGGGTCGCGCGGGATTGGTGGCTCGATAAACATCCCCATGTCACCGCCCATCGTTTCGAGATCTGACTCGTACTTTAGCCGGACAGCCAGCATTACCGGATCGTCTATCCCTGGCTCGGCACAAAGCCCAGCATCGCAGACACCACTGCCGCCACTGGGACCCGGCCAGGACGGGCGGTACGGCGGCTCTGGACCCAGCTCCTTTGCAGGAACGGGCTCGCTTCATGGAGCGTCCAGCCTGCAGCCCAGCGCCAGTGGCCAGGCATATAGGCAGCAGATGCAAGTGCAGCAGCCGTCCTCGTCGCAGCGCCCGCCACTGGCACAGGCGCAGACTGCCCACATTCCCACCTCGAGCTCCAAGCACGACCCCGGCCGCCAGCTCCCATCGCTGGCGGAGCTCGCGTCTGCTTCGGCTGTGCACAACGGCGACGCACTTCGCTTGGCGCACAGCCAGCAGCCACATCACCACCACCACCACCAAAGCCAGCAGCAGCAGCAATATCCTCATGTAAATCCCTAAGTCCCACGCTACACTTGTCTTATTCTCTTTGGCTCTCTGCTAAGCCCTTCTACTTTATCACATATCCCAATCTTGCAAACTGTACTACAAAGAAAAGCAAACACAACAGACCACGCCGCATTTGCTCGGAACGGGAAGGAAAAGCAGCGCATATATATATTAAATATATTTTATAGGACTGAGGAATGGCGAGCATAGGGTGCACGTAAAGCTGTGGTCTTAGAACACTGTGAGAAGCGCAAAGCTGGTGTAGAACAGGCCGATGGGGTATGCCACCAGTAACCGCTGCTCAGACATGGACAAGACGGTAACAAACATGGTAGCTGACGAGTACGAGCACCAAGCTATCGGGATGATGGCTGCAGCGGGCCCCAGCTGCGCGGACTTTAGATCAACTGCAAGTCCCAGGCTGCCCAAGAACACGATCGGGAGGAGGCAGTACCCGAGAATGCTCGCCGTGCGCATCATCTCAATGCCGCCCTTTGACATAAGGTTGAGTATTGCCCAAATGCCAATGGTCCCCATCAGCCCGACGCCATAGATATACCCGAACTGCGACTTGCCGCTGAGGAGCAGGAAGGTGCCCAGCACAAGGATGAACAAGAGCGGGCCAGCCATATCCGAGTCGTCGTAGATGGCCGTGTCAATGGGCTTAAAGGGGTTCAGCACAGCCAGGGTTTTTGACTTTATGTGCTGGAAGTTTATTCCCAGCTCCTCCAGCAGGGGCTGCTCATTGGGGAACCCGCCTGTGCCGAATGCCGCCAGCCAGGAGCGCTCAACGATTGGCGTGGCAGCGCCGTACGACGAAGCGTAGAACTCATCGGCCGAGCCGTGGATGCCCACACCGCCAGCGGATGCTGCGGGGTCGGCGTACTGCGTCTGGTAGAACTCCAGCCCATCGCTCTGGCTGGGTCCTCCGCCGCTGCCGTACATTTGGTCTTGATCGAACAAAACAGAATGAGCCATTTCCTCTGCGCTCTCTCTCTTTCCGGTGTCGCTTTGCTGCTCAGGGGTATGCGTGAAACAAAGAAAAGCGTGTCTTTAGAACAGGGTGTCAGCTAAAAGGCGTCAAAAGAAAGAAGGCGAAATGGAAGAGAAAAATGCATAGATGAGCAGTGAAAGGAACAGCCCCTCGCTGGCGGCGCTTGGCACATAAGCGCTTATGCGCTGGCAGTTTCCACACGTGATCCGGATCCATAGTATCCACAGCCATCCGCGAGGCGCTATTGGTCTGCGGTGATACGTGGCATGCGGGCGCCAGAAAGGCACGCTTTCTGCACCTTGAGCTGGATTACTGGGCAAGCGCCTAATACTTCTACTTCTGCATTGTCTGCTTCATTCTCTTTGTGGCTGCCGCGCCGTCCAACAATACCCATCTTTTGAAAACAGCAAGCGCATATGAGCGGGAAAAAGACCGGAGGCGACTCTGGAAACACCGATAGCACCAGCTCTGCGGGCCATGCTGCGTCGTCAGCAGCAGCAGGCTACGCAAGTGGAGGTGCGGGTGCGGGTGGCCCAACCCCCGGCCTGGCAGCAAGCAGCTCTAACGGGAGGGGCAATGGGGCATCGCAGAAGCAGATCGAAAAGATCGTTCTGCAGTACTTGAAGGACAAGGGATACAAGGACGCGGAGAAGGCTCTGAGAGAAGACGCCAAGCTGGACGGCGCCGAGACAACTTTGAGCGACATGGCCAGCGCCTTCCCGGCTGGCGAAGTTGGGTCAGATGCAAGCGTGCCCAGCTGGATTCTGTTCTACAACGAGGCCGAGCAAGGCAACCCAGACGCATATAACCAGAGCTACGGCGAGCTGCGCAGATGGATAGACAGCTCGCTCGACGTGTACAAGCACGAGCTCTACGCCGTGTCGTTCCCCATCTTTGTGCACTCGTACCTCGACCTGCTGACGCGTGGACTTTGCGAGAAGGCTGCTGAGTTCATGGAGAAGCACAGCCGCGACCACGCTATCTTCCATAGCCGCGATGTCGAGACTCTACGGACGCTGACAGCGCAGAGCCATGTCGAGGAGAATGAGCTGGCAAAGCTCTTCCGCAGCAACAAGTACAGTATCCGCATGACGCGCGTTGGGTTCGAGCTCCTGCTGTCGTTCTTGCAGGACCACCAGTACACGCTGCTGATGCGCACAGTCAACCAGCACTTGAACATCCGCACCATTGACGGCACAGCGCCTATAACCTCTGAAGCTGAGGCCGACGTGGGAATCACTGGACATACTCAAAACCAGATTGACCATTTCAACAGCCAAGGAATATCGCTTGGGAGCGTGCCGCTGGACCCGTTCGTGCGCGACGAGGTGGACCGCACGCTGCAAAGTGAGGCTGGCAGGCGTGTCAGGGATAGCGCTAGCGTAGAGGCATCTGGCCTGCTGGAGACGTTTGCCAAGGTCAGGCAGGAAAACAGCGCAGGCTCGCTCCCTGCACGCGAGGTCGTCGCTATGCCGCCGCCGCGTGGAGCCGATGTCGAGCACCAAATCGCAAGCCTGAAGGCCCTGCGCAAGCGCATTGCGCTCGGCCCAGCCGCGCTTCCGTCGATTTGCATGTACACGCTGCACAACACCAACAGCACGCTCAACTGCACCACCGTCTCGGAAGACCTCTCGTTGCTGGCAGGCGGATTCTCCGAGTCGTACATCAAGATCTGGAGCCTGAAGCGCGAGCCCCTGCGCGGATTCAAGGGCGATTTCTATCCGGGCTCGGTGGTCAGCGAGAACGACTTGGGTGCTGTGCGTGAGAAAATGAGCGATGACCATCGCAAGCTTATCGGCCACTCGGGTCCCGTGTTCGGTCTGGACATTAGCTTCGACTCCAAGTACCTGATCTCGTGCTCGGAGGATAAAACCGCGAGGCTGTGGAGCCTTGATACATACACCAACGTTGTCTGCTACAGGGGCCACAACTATCCGATCTGGGACGTGTCGTTTGCTCCTCAGGGGTTCTATTTCGCCACTGCCTCGCATGACCGCACAGCGCGTCTATGGAGCTGCGACCATGTCTATGCGCTGCGCATCTTTGCTGGCCATCTTTCGGATGTCAACTGCGTCCGGTTCCATCCAAACTCAAAGTACGTGGTGACTGGATCCAGTGACAAATCAGTCAGGCTGTGGGACGTGCAGCGGGGCAGCTGTGTGCGTGTGTTTACTGGGCATACGGGCTCGGTAGACACGGTAGCAGTTTCGCCAGACGGCCGCATCATGGCATCTGCAGGCGAGGACCAGACAGTCAATGTGTGGGACCTTGGGTCGGGGCGCCGCATGGAGTCGCTGGCTGGCCATACAGGGCCAATTTATTCGCTTGCCTTCAGCCAGGAAGGCACTCTTCTTCTTTCGGGGTCTGCCGATGAGACCGTCAGGGCTTGGGACATCAAGCGGTCATCCGCAGCCAGCGACCACCCAATTATCGTTCAGCGGCGAAGCCAGCAACAGCAGCTTGACCAGGAGCAAGGTCGCCCCGACGGCGAGCCCATGGATGTGGATGCCAAGGACGAGAACGCCAGTGAAGCTGGTCTGCCAGACACTCGTAGCGCCTCGCTGGCCAAGTCTGCGAGGGATGGCGCGACACAGGGCGGCGCTGATCCGGCAAGGAGTGCGCCCAATGGCTCTGGCTCAGAGAATGCGGCAAGCAGCAAGAGCAACGATGCTTCTGCTGAGGGCCAGAGTGCGAATTCGCCGGCCGATAGCAAGAAGCGCGATGCGGCAGGAATCTGGAAGTCCAAAAAGATCACAGAGAGCGAAGCGCTGCTAAAAACATGGCGGACAAAGAGCACGCCAGTGTACACCGTCATGATGACAAAGCGCAATCTAGCTGTGGCAACCGGCGCCTTTACACTCTGAGCTGCAAGGGCACCAGCTAAACTTTTCCCGTTATTAGTGTTCTTGGTCAGACGATTTCATATTTACGGTTATTTCTTTTCAGCCAAACCTTGACACTCCACCGCCCTCCCAGTTCAGCGACGCCTCGACATCGAGAAAGGGGTCATGCGCATAGTGGTTAAATGGAGCGAGCGCCGCCGTCGTGGCTGGCGAGCTTGCTAATGCCTCCTGTGCTGTTCGAGACGTAGAGACAGGTCTTATTGCGCTCCCACGCCGCCTCTTGGGGCGCCGACCTCCTCGTACTGGAGCAGCCCTGCGTGGGCGTGGCCTGGCAGAACGGCCTCGAGACCCACTTGCGGCTGCGCCTTGACCTCTTCCCCTGGGTCCGCCCCTAGCCGCTGCCGGTGCAGGCGCTGCTGGAAGAAGGCTGGATGCAGGCTGGATCGCCAAGCCAGTGCTGCTACTGGTGCGTCTCTCGGCTGCGCGCTGTCTGTTTGCAAGCTGGCGAGCTGTGGGCTGGAACTGATTATAGTACATGTCGCGCTCGTTGCTGGAGCCTTGAGTAGCAGCACGAAGATCCCAGAACCCCTCCAGCGGCGACGAGTACCCATCTTCTGTTTGCTGCTGAGCTGCATTCGCGCTAGATTCAGTCTCACAAGCAGCAGACTCGCCTTCACTATCGCCTTCCAAACTGAGATCCCCATAGCTGTTGTCAAACGGCAGCTCCAATCCGCCGCTGGCGTCGTCGTCGTCGTCGTAATCATCGCTCTGGCATCTCTGCAAGTTGCTGTGATACCATTGCGTAATACTGGGATTTGTACATGCATCTGCATCGGCGCCTGTATCCGTCTCTGCTCCATGTCCCGCCTCACTATGTGCAAACGGCGCTGTCTCTGAGCCAGCCCCTTTGGGTATCGGATCTGAGCCAAGCGTCGATAATAAGCATCTATCGCCAAATCTCTCATAAGCAGGATTTAGCTCCAAGCTCGGACTAGCAGCAGGCGAGCAAAAATCACTTATCGGATCGCTAGAAAGGCCCAGTCCCAAAGTTAAAGGAGGATCAGCTGGCAGCAGTTGGCGTGGGGTCTCGGGCACCCACTCAGTCGAGTCAATGGCAGCCATCAGCGAACTGTCGCAGCCATCTGCCGCTGTTTGGACGCTCACACTGTTATCTCCGCTTTGCTGTGGCGGACAGGCTGATGAGCTAACAAGCGTGTCTCCTGAAAAGTGGTCGGCTGCAGCTGGCGGCGAGCTTGGCAAAAGCTCATCCCCCGCGAGGCCTTGTGTGGCTTCCACAAGCACCACCGCTTGTGATTGCTGGGTGTTAAACCGCTTGATCGTCGGGCTGCTTGCATGTAGTAGCAGCGGCGATGACGGCGCGAATAGCTCCTCGGCACGTCGCTTACGAGTGTGCCTAGGTGTTTCCAACACCCTATTTCTGTTGGGTGCCCTCCTCGGGTGGAGCACCAGAACCACTTCGGCATCGTCTTTGGCGCCCTTTTCTCCCCGATCGGCCGTTACTTCTACTACATCGTCCTCTTCATCCAGTACAACCTCCTCTGCTGCACAAGGCTTGGCGCTGAAGCGGGCAGCAGCTGCAGTATTGCCAGACTGAGAGGCACTGGTGGCATCTGCTCTTTCTTTAGCGCCCGTGTTTTGTGTTTGAGCGCTGCTGCGTGGTTTTTGCCGAGTGCGCTGTTGTCGTGGGGGTGGCGTGGCTATGCATTCAATTTCAGCGCTACTGTCGCTGCTATCGATGAGCTGGCAGCCTGCAGCTGGAGAGGCAGGTATCTGGCCCGCAATGCGCGGCGGTTGTCTGCCCTCTGCTCGCGCACCGGCGCTGCTGCTCTTTGTTTGCGACCGGCCACCCAGTACTCTGCTCCACATGGGCATAGTTGTTTGCACTGGCCCCGGCTTCTCTGCAGCCTTGGGTGGGGGAACGTCCCAGAATTCGCCTAGCATGCTCTGGTTACGCTTACGAAGCAGGCGGCTGCCTGGCGGCTGCTGCCGCTGCTGCTGTGCTGTTCTCCCTCTCTGGTTGAAGGCTGAGGCTGGAGCAGAGCCTGCGGACCTGCGCATTCAGCGAGTAAGAAAGCGCGATTTGAGTACGAAAGTATGCGAGTGGGCAATAGCAGCAGACACGCAACAGGTGCTGCTTGTAAGGAGAGCAAATTAGAGCGCAAGCGGCGAATCAAAAAAAAAAATACAAACGAGACAAAGAGCGGAGGACACGTGCTGCAGCAGCTCAGCCAACCTAAAATCGTGTCGCGCCTCCAAAGATGCAAAGCCACTGCAGTAGCACCCGTCTGGCTCTCCAAGCCTCGGTGCTCCAGCCCTGCCTTTTGCTCCGCTTTGCTATCACCATTTTCGCGTTTTGACGCTTTCTTCGCGTTTGGCAGCAACTGAAACCCCATGTTTTTAGCCCGCACGCTAGCTTTGTGTCCAGAGACCCACGCGCTTCAGCGATCTGTGCTCTGCAAAGGCGCAGCATATCGGCTCTACAGCAACAGGCAGCGCGGCGGTAGAGAGGCAGGCAGCAAGGATGAGCCTTCAAAAAAGCGCAACGCCAAGACCAAGTCCATCGAGGGCCCTAATGGCAAGCTAGCGATGCACGGAATGGAGCTTCTGTATGGAGCCTCGCCCATCCAGGCGGCTCTATCGCAGTGCCGGCGGACGGTCTACGGGCTCTACAGACAGGACCAGTTCATGGGCGACCTGCCACGCACGCGGTTCGACGATATCACCCAGATGGCCGAGGCACAGGATGTCCCGATAACCCCTACGAGCAAGCGCCTGCTCGATTCGATGGCCAGGAACAACAACCACCAGGGACTTGTGCTTAAGGTCGGGCTAATGGAGCTACCAAAGCTGCTGTGTCTTGGGCGCTTCAGGCAAGACGATGCCTCCTATAGCGCGGTGTTGCACGGCTCGACAGTGGAGCTTGAGCCCCGCCGAAGGTTCCCTCTGTGGGTCTGTCTTGACAGGATCCAGGACGAGCGCAACTTGGGATCGATCATCAGGTCGGCGCTGTTCTTTGGCGTCGATGGGATCTTGCTGAGCGGCAAGGAGGCGTGCAAGCCAGGGCCCGTCGCATCCAAGGCCAGCGCTGGGGCCATGGAGTGCGCCAATATCTGCCGAGCGAGCCAGGTGGGGAAAGTGCTGGATTCGTCCAAAGCCAATGGCTGGTCCATCATCTGCGCAACATCTGCCAGCACCACAGATGCATCAGGCGCCATAAGACGGGCCACTGGTCTCGATGGCCTGGCAAATCTGAGCTCGCCCACGCTCCTAGTGCTTGGCAGCGAGGGTGACGGTGTTCAACGCGACATTTTGAAGCGTAGCGATGTTAACGTGTGCATCCCAGCGAAGGCCGAGATCCCCTCCTACATAGACTCTCTGAACGTTGGCGTGGCTGCCGGAGTCCTCTTATCCGCAGTAAAATTTCGCGGCGAAATGAGCTGAGCCACCGCATAATGTAGCAGTAGCGAAGCTCAAGGGACTTTTTGTGGAGTGAGCCAGGAATAGAAGCAGACAGCAGTAGAAAAATGCACTAGGTCTCCTAGCCCCTCCTCTCCCCTCCCCTCCCCTCCCCTCCTCTCTCTTGGCCCGCCTCGTGCGCCTTCCATCCTTTTAGCGTATTCCTCACCTCCCCTCTTTGGCTTTGCACATTTGTTCCTGCAGTCATATTTGCATTTTTTGCTTGGCTCTTCTATTAGGGCAAACGCCGTGGGGGATAGGTGCGCACAACATAGTCTCAACTCTCCAGTGGAATTCCCAGCTGTGACTGCGCTCTACACGAAACAATGCACAGAACACCTGTAGTCAGAGCAAACTTCGAGCCTTTAGCATCCGGTCCCTCAAACCGCCTCATCCCACATAGCAGCAGCAGCAGCAGCAGCACTGCGCCGCGAGGCCGCATAACAGCGCAAATACCACTCGAAGAGCGCTTCTACCCAGCAAAGCACCTGCTCGAACTGTACCCCAACCTTCGCTACGAACGCTGGCTACCAGGAATGCCACACCGCGTAAAAAAGGACAAGGCGGGCCACGTAGCTGACCCAGCGCTGCTACGTGGCCCCAATGGCAATCCATTGTGTCTCTGGTGCGGCGAGGAAACCAAATTCATGTGCGATGTCTACTGCTCTGCTCCTCGGAACCACGAGAGATGGGCAGTCGCCAATGCTGGGTGCGAGCACGAGCACCGGCTGCGTAAATCGGGCGTCTACGTGCGCGAGCAGCTGTTTCTGCGCGACCAGGGCAAGTGCGACCAATGCGGCATTGATACATTCGAGCTGTTCCAAGAGGCAGCTGCTTGCCCCACACTAGGCAAGCGCAGTGAGATGTTTAGCAGGCTGGCGGGCACTATATCCCCCGAGTGGATTTCAAAGGTACGGCGGCCGCTGCTGTCCCTCGATGTGCCATTTGGCCAGGGCATGTTCTGGGAGGCCGCGCATGTCATAGATGTATCTATCGGTGGTGGGTTGTGCGGGCTTGATGGGTTCCGAACTCTGTGTGTTCCATGTCATACAGCGGAGACAGGGATGCGTAGCCGCCTCCTGCAGCGCTCAACACCTAACCACTGCCATACGTGCGGCGCATATAGCCCAGCGAGACAGGGTACCCACGTGGGGAGACCCAGTACCAGCGCGTGGAGTGCTCCAAAGCTGGGCCTCAGCCTCACCAAAATACAAGGCACTCCCTCGCATCAATCGATCGAGTCGCAAGAATCAATGGAGTCTTTGGAATCAATGGAGCTCCCAGAGTCACCTAGCGAGCTGCTGGGCATCAAACCTAAAAAGCAGGAGAGCCACCAGCCTATTGCCGAGCAGAAACTGAAGGACATTCGGAAGCCTATCAGCACATGCACCTATGATGGGTCAAGGACCGGCCTGCTGCTATCAAGACAATCCACCGTCTCCTCAACTTCGCCCTCGCCGCGCACAGCTGACAAAGCAGCCGACTGGGTCGACAGACTTCGATACGAAACACCCACCAAGCGTCCCACAGCATTGCATACTAATCGTAGTGGTCGTGCTAGTCTGCCATCGATACATAGCAATATCCTCTGGCAATCGCAGAGCAGATCGAACGATGTTATTGATTTGACAGGAATCAGCCCCACTACCCCCACATTTACTGCTGCTGCTGCTGCTGCTGCTGCTGAGGCTACCAGAAAGGAGCAGGGTAGCACTGACGCTGACTTGGGTATGGACTTGTTGACAAACAAGCTCACGGCAGTCAGCATATCTCCGTCGTGCGAGTCGAGTGCCAACAGCAGCTACAAGGCTGAAACTGAGCGCGGCCATGCTTCCATGCAACGGTCTCAGCCGATTCGGATGTTTACACTGGCTCCTCAGCTTGGCACCAAGAATGATACCAGCAGCAGCGAGCCACGCCATTTCACTCAGACAAAGGACAAGCAGCAGGTGCGAGCTCGATCCGAGCCTAGAGTTATACACCGCGCCGTCTTGACCCATTCGCACACAGTAGGAGTCCCTAGGCACAACACCAAACCCCCCGAGCTCAAGGCTGGAGCACCTACAGCAGCACGGCGCAGGTCTACTAGCACCAACATTTGGCGCGCCATTTGGACGTCCAGGGAAACGCTGGCAGTCATCAACGGGTTCCGGAGATTTGGGCACAGATACTCTGAAATCAGACAGACATACCAAGCTGATCTATCTGCAAGATCGGTTGCACAAATATGCAACCGCATCAGAACCTTGCAAGAGAACGGAATTTTGTGATAATCACATTTTGCATTTACGCTACATTTTTGCTGGTACTTGCCAGCAGCCTTTGATGCTCGCTTTGAGCACAAAAGGAAATAATGAAAAGTTAATTAAACAAATAATAAACCAGCAACAATAATGAAACAGGAAGAAGAAGAAAAAAAGCAAATGCAAACACAAAGTATCAAACTGCGCAAGAAGCGAGGGATAAGCCATTTCCACGTCGCTGGGATGAGATTAACGATGGGTGACAAGAATCGTGGACTGGACGAACGATTTCGACCCAGTTACAAGTATATCAGCTCTCGGAGCAGCAGCCTCGGTCTCTTGTTTCCGGATTCTTGCTGGTAGAGATGCCGATGTTTCGTTGGCCTGGATATTAAGCGCAACAGAGAACTTGCGTCGCCTGGAGCGCAGGTTCTCGATAGAGATTGTCTGGTTCTTGCCCATGGATTTCCCAGACAGCCCGAGGCTGCTGGCCAGCACAGATGGCCGTCTACTTGACGCTGTGGATGTGCTTGCTGGGGAGGGCAGCGGGCTATGCGAAGCCTTGAGGGTAGGAGAAACGTGTGCGTGCGTGCTCTGATAGCTGTGCGGTGGTGAGGTGCTCTGAGACGAGGCTGAGTGCTGGCTGCGGCTCGGGGATGCAGCGCTTTGCGACGGACACTTTGAAGAAATGAACCTGAGTGCACCAGCTAAGCTTGGGGCAATGTGAATCTGGTCTGCATGAAGGCCAGATATCTGTGCCCAGTAGTCACGCAGCACATGCTGCGACAGAGCTGGCGGGACATTAGAGTCTATGATGTTTGACTCGTAGAGCATGTCGGCAGCAAACACGCAGTAGCTCCACGCAATATTGCGCATGGGCATGTACAGCGATCTGAGAAGCTCGCGGTAGTCAGATGTCTGCCACTTGCCATCGGCTTCTCCCCGGTATCTGACGCTCGCAATAAACGACTCTGGCAAATGGATGAGCAGGATGCGCGAGTTGGAGGAGCTTCGCTGGCACACAGCATTAAACCATGTGCCAGTGCGTGCAAAGTCATCGGGCATTTCGGCCCAGTTGTAGTGCCAATTTGCCAGCACCCGCGTTCCTCCTGCACTCGAATAGAATCTGCCTGGACAGCGTGCCTCTGTCAGCCCATGTATCATCCAAGACGGTGGGTTGCGTGGCGGCACTTGTAACAGCGTGGACGTTGGCGTTGGCGGCTGGTGCTGGCGGTGCTGTGTGTGCCTCGGCGATGCTGGTCCCCTTCCAGGGCTTCTATGTGCAGGCGAGGCCATACGCTCCCTGGTGTCGCTGCTTGCTCCTGGATGCTTGATGATACCGGTTCTGTATGCCCATGACTGGCACATTGCAAGTGCGAGCTTTGCAAAGCGGTGCTGGCTGGGGCCGAATATTCCCATCTGAATGTTGGTGCATTCTGGAAACACGCTCAGCGATGGCGCAAACTCAACAGCGATGCCAAATATTCTGGCGATGCTTTGCAGCTGGAGGCGCACAATCTTGGGCTGAGATGACGATATGATCTGAATAGGTTGCCGCATCAGGTATATGAGGCGCCTGCGCCATTCATCGGGAAGCTGCTCCGAGTATGCCGGCAGTGGCTCAAACCCGCATGTGACTGTGGATGGCTTGAATGCCTCCATGACAATCTGCTCGGTAAATCGGCGTGTGCCTTTGTTTGCCCAGTCCTGCGTGGTGCTGGTGCTCCCGTATGCACTAGGCAGTAACCCCATCAACTCGATTGCTGATACAGCTGGCTGCGGGATCGATACGGCAATTGTGGTAACGTTTCGGCGCTCAAAGACCTTCATCGCAATCTCGATCAACAGCATGTCCAGCCGCTCCTGTGCGTTCCGACCATATGATTGGTGCAGGCCGCCGCGCCCCTGCTTCAAAAGCTCCAAGCACTCGCGGCTGCACTCCTCAAACAGGCTGCTATCGACTGTCTCTCCATCGACTCTTATCCGCTCTCGTGGATGCAAAGAATGGCTGTCGAGTATCATGCCGTAGTGCAGCGTGTGGTTTGGCTGCTGCCGTACTAGCTGGCTCAGCATAGACTCGAGATATACCATTGTCGTTCCGGCCGGACCGGAGTATACGAACACCGCGTTTCGTCCTGCGCTTGGTGTGGGTGGAGGGCTACTAGCAGCAGCACCGAGAGAATCGGCGGCAAACCCAAGGGTCGGGCTGGGGATGGGGCAGTTGTTGACTGATCGTCCATATGCAGCATAATTAGACTGCTGCAGCGGTTTAGGAAGCCGTAGGCGTGAGCGCGGGCTTGTGTCGACATGTGCCATGGCCATTGGGCAGGTTTGTTATGCTGCGCCAGCAAGCCCGAAACCTGGGAGGTGGGTGAGAAAAGGAAGGCACGCGCAAAGAAGAGCTGCTTGTGAGCTGGATGCAAGGGCAGAGAGCAGAGGAATCTGGTGCTGTGGCAAGTGGAACGAAAGGGCGCGGTAGCGGCATACAGCCACCTTCTCACTGTGGGCGAGGCGTGCAGTGTACGGGCTGATGAGAAAAGGTCTGCTGGCTAAGTGCGCACAGCAAAGGGCTGTAAGGTTTGGTTCTTTCCCGTTTACAGGCGAATGAGAGCCTCGCCCAAGCAGGCAAGCAGGCAGGCTGGCTGGGTGAGCGAAAGGGCGTGGGGCGTGGGGCTTGGACCCAGGGCTGTGCGTGAGGTGAGCAAGGAGCGAAATGATATGCAGAAGGGAAAAAGTAGTCGTAGCAGCAGGAAAGGATGCGTATAATCGCTTTGGTATGATGCGCAAGAGGTGGCAAGTAAAGGTAAAAAAGGCACACCTGTATGTGGAGCGGAGGCCTGGGCACTGGCAAGGGCTGGAGTGCGAGCAGACTGGGAGGATCCGAAGCAAGGGTACACCGAGCTATTGAAACAAAGTGGCAGAAAAGAGACAATACAGCGGCCACGCACGGAGAGGGAAAAGAGGGCTAGAAAAGCAAACTGAGAACAGAACAATAGAGCCGCGGACTAGAAAGTGCAGTGCGGGGTAAAGGGGAGGGAGAAAAGGACTTTGTGGAGAGACAAAGGCGGCAGCAGTTCTAAATTTGAAACAAAAGGGATTCTGCTGTGTCTTTGGGCTTGAGCGTGCAGTCGCTCCGTGCCTGGAGATTGTGCAGCAGCGAATTTGTTTACGTGCATGGTACGGCACTCCCCCGCCTATGGCATGCACGCCTTGCTTCTTCGCACGCCCGCCAGCACAAGAGCCCGCCGGCAACTGCACACAGCCTGCCTGTGCTATTCTCCGTGTGCTGCCCACCCGCGCCGCCGCTGCTCCAAGCCCGGTCCTGCCAGCGTACGTATAGGGCGCTGCTGTGGGACAGAGGGCCCCATCGGCCCACAGGCGCCGGACATGTGCTTGGGCAGGCGCACGAGACAGAAAAGTACCCACGGGTGGTGCCTGTTTGTTCCTTTGCTCAGAATAAGGTAAACACAGGCAGCGAACCGCGCCCGCCGTTACATTTACAGCACAGCACACCAAGCGGTTACGCAAACACACAGACTGCCTGTTTAGGCTCAGCCTTCAATGCAAACAGTAGTCCAGCGTTGCCCATGCTGAGCCGTGGCTCCTAAGCCCCTCAGCTCTACACTGGGATTCTCCAGCAGTGTCGAGTCCCCGCTACCGGCCAAGGAGAGAACTGGCAGGCAGACAAGCAGCCTCAAAGCCTCCTGCCCAGTGCAATCACAGGCGCGCATCCATGCCAGCACACAGCACGTCCACAGGATGATCGCCCGATCAGCTTGCCTTTAGGCAGCATAATTACCTCGCTCAATGCGCGTTAGTGAAGCCGCACATTTGCAAATACTCCGGCATCGCTCTTGCAAAAATAGAATCTCAGGAGCAGCACCAGTGGAGGGACAGCACCATGTCACACATCATACAGCATCCAGGAGACGTCAAGGTTTGTGAAGCATGTTATATCACAACTAGCACATGTAAAATCAGGCAGGCAGACAGGCAGACAGGCAGACAGGCAGACAGGCAGGCAGGCAGGCAGGTAAGCAGGCAGGCAGCGGTAAACCACGCTGCATTCACCGAGCCAGCTGCCCTTCCACCGCCCTCTGCTGCTGCTGCTTCTGTCTATTGCTGGTGCTGCGGCTATGGGTGCCATTGTCACTGGCCTCCAGTCCAGCACTGCCTCTACCCACCTGGCCGATTGGAACAGGTAGAACTGATACACCACTGCTGCTGTGACTTGCTGGTGTCGACCGTCCGCTGCGCTCCAGGCTGCCATTCACAAGCGACCACGCCGGCTGGTACACCCCATCCTTGCACAGTGCCGGGTTTGGCACCGTCGAATCCACATCGCCCAGCGATGTATATCCCTGGTTGTACAGACAGCAGTAGGGCACGCCTGCCTGGCGGATAAATTCCCAGATCTCGTCGAACGTCCAGTCAAGGATCGGGTTTACACGCATAAACTTGGGCCAGTCTGCATCGGTTGGCGAGAAGAAATCGAGTGCCTTTCCATGCGGATCGTCTCTCCGCGTGCCCACAAAGATAGCCTCAATGGCTGGCTGCTCGTCCTTGAACGACTGCAGCCCTTGCTTCATCGGTCCGCTCTTCTGCACCAGCTCCAAACTGTACCGCTTCACAGAGTCCTTCACAAAGTCATCCACTTCGGCAAACGACTTTTTGTATAGCACATAGAGCGATACCAGAAGCGCACCAGCATCGCTATCGTGGCTGGGCTTGTACTGCTTGGTGTTGCCGGGGGTGCTTTCACTCGCATTGGCGTCTGCAGCATGCTTGTACATAGCAGCGCGCACCAAGTGCATCAGCGCCGTGCAATCCTTGCCTCCATTAAAGCTCAATGCGATGTTTGCCAGCCTACTTTGAATATTCAAATAGAGAAACACGAGCCGTATACGCCCAGTTAGCACCATTAATCGCGTGTGAGGAGAACAATAGGACGCAGGCTCTTGCTTGCCTCCAAAACCGATAGCAACAGCCTTTATCCCCCTGTCTCTAGCCGCTGCCACAGAAATTCAAAATGCATTCGCATTCCCTTGTGTTTTTCACCCTACCCGTATTTGTCGATGGCTCTTTCTATGACACTCAGGGCGTTTGCCACTTTGAGGCCAAGCTCCGTCTGCTGTGCTGCAACTGCGTAGGTGGTCACTGACAGCGATGCGAAATCCAGCTGTTCTACGCTGTTTGTTCGGGAAACCATTGCGGAAGGCTGTGCTAGTTCGTAGGGGGAAAATACAGATAGAGGCAAGACGGTAACAGCCAACGCGTACGAAAGGAACGTGGGGAACCAGAATACCATTAAAAAGCAGCAGCAGTAATGCGCAAGAAAGAAAAGAGAGCTGCCAAATAGTAATCGACGAGTAAGAGAGCCAAGCGGTAGCACTCGCCCGCGCTGACACGTGCTGCCAGCAGAAGTTTATTGCTCGCCTGCTCGCTGCGATCCACTCCCCCCACCGCTTACAAACGGCCACATCATGCCCCCCGCCGCCCGCAGCACTTCTCCGCACGCACACTGGCTTTATTCCTGCTGCTTCCAAACGCCTTCGAGCAGCTTCCCCAGCACACATACACATACACATACACGCATGTGTGCACATACGTGGCATCCGCAGCGCGTCTGCCAATGAGGGCTGCTGGCTTCACAGGTGTGCAACGGACAGGAGATCTAGCGCCTGGACAGTGTGTGTGGTGGTTTGGCTTCTTTGCAGCGGTGCTTCGCAGTTTGGTTTATTGCACATTAGATTGACGTGTAGTGCCGCTAGCACCACTAGTGCTACTACAAATTGTACTATAACGCTTTTGTGTTTATTCGGCCTGCACGAACGGGTTCTCGATCTCTTCAGACCCATCGGTTGGCGACACAAGGATGATGCTGGGGCCGCGGAGAACAACCAGCCCGACATGCCGTGTCTTTTCTGGGCCCGATTCCGAGCCTTCCTGACCTAAATGCATCGACAAAGTAAAGTACAATGAAACGTCCAATGGTGAGCAGTGGTGCTAGACACGAGTGCCAGCAGCATGGTGGTGTACGATGCCGCTGAGCAACAGAGCTGCTGGCTTCGTGCAGGGTGCTGGGTACTTACTACGGATAGTCTCATCGGCGTCATCCAGGACGATATTGAGCAACTGGTCGAATCCCTTAAGAACGCCCGTCACTACGCGACGCACAGACAGCATGGAAAAACACCAGTGGCCAATGTTAGACACCTCTCTCGCACAAATAGCAACCAGCACTAGGGGCAATTCAACTTCACTTTCTCGGCAGAGGGCAACAACAGCACACCATACCTTCACGGCCACCCATGAATTTGACGCGAATGCGCCTGTCAGAGTACTTCTTGAGATCGAAAATAGCGTCGCGCTTCTTCTTCTCCTTCTGGTCGCGCTCATCGTGGCCATGGTGCGCGCCTCTGTGATTCCCGCTGCCCCCATGTCCTCCGCCACGCTGGGCATTTCCCCCGCCTCTCGAGTAGTATCCGCCTCCGCGCATTCTGTGAATGTGTATGGAGCTGCTTACAGTGAATTTCAAATAGGAAAGGCCTAGCAGTGAAACAGACAAGGGAGGAGAAGCAGTGGTCGCCACATAGCCACATGCTGTGCGGCATGCTTCGGTGCTGCCTCCCCCATACCGGGGCAGCAGCACATTGGGGATCAGCCGAGCATTAGATCAAGGTGATCGCTGCTGCCCGCGCTATGGAAAATTTTCATTGCCCGTGCCCGCACTGGATGGCCCCGCAACTATAGAACCCACACGAGTCCCAGCCAGCCCGGTGATACTCTTTTTTCCGTTTCCTCTTCGCTATCTTTGCCACCTTCCGACGTTAAAAGTCGCCCCTTCCCCGCTTATTTCTCCTCTTCCAGCAAGCCAAAGCCGTAGCTTTATTGTCGCAGGAACCATGCCCATGGACCCGTCGCAGTGGATCGATGTCGTAGAAGACAAGTTCAACTACAATCTTGAGCACTTTGTCATCCCCGATCACTACAAGGATGACGTCCAGAGCATTCTTATTCCCCACGGGCTCATTATGGACCGGATTGCCAAGCTGGCCCAGATCATCACCTCCCAGTATGGCAACGAGCGCGTCGGTACGTCATCAGTGGCCACCTATTGTCTGTGAGGGCTAACGCAGTTGAGTGAGCGTTGCTTACCAATACGCGTGCGTATCTACTGTGTATCTAATAACTGCGTGAGGTATGGTTTGCCTCTGCTGCCTGCTACTTTCTTGGTCTTAGTTGTCTGCTGTGTTCTCAAGGGTGGACACCAGTTCTTCAGCGACCTGGTCAACTACATGAAGAAGGCGCTCAACAGCCAGGGCAAGACCCTTCCGATGACCCTCGACTTCATTCGCGTAAAGAGCTACGAGAACGACAAGTCCACGGGCAACGTCCACATCTCCATGACTGAGAAGGAGCTCCAGGAGCTCAAGGGAAAGGTGAGGACTTCTGTTAATGTGCTGCTGTTTATTTCTCCGTTTCGGGCAGCGCAATTATGTCCGCTTATTGCTGGCCAACCCCGGCGTGCATGTGCTGCAGTTGGTGGCTCTGGTTGACCAATTTAACCTTGCACTGCCCTCCTTAAAATTGCGTGTCGCCCCACCTGCCTCGCTTATCTGTCAGCTAATATTCGCACCGTCCGATTTCTGGATTTGCAACTGTTGGCCGTGCTGGGCGTAGAACCTGCTCCTTGTCGAGGACATCATCGACACTGGCAACACCATGAAGAAGCTTTTGGAGACCCTGTCCAAGTACGAGCTCAAGTCGGTCAAGGTCGCCTCCCTTCTGCTCAAGAAAACCCCCCTCTCCTGCGGCTATGTCCCCGACTACGTTGGCTTTGCGGTCCCCGACCTCTTTGTTGTTGGCTACTGCCTCGACTACAACGACATCTTCCGCGATCTCGACCACATCTGCGCGATCAGCGAGGTTGGAAAGAAGAAGTACTCGGTCTAACCTGCCACCTCCACTCGTTGTGTTTATCGCTCTGGACATGTTTTTTCTCTTTGTTTGCGGCTAATTTAACAGGACAGGCTCTCTCTTGTATCCGCTCCCAGCACACCATGTATTGCCTATCTTTACTTCTAAATTAGGGAACTGTCTATGTTTACATTGTTGTTGGGATGGGTGTGGAAAATGCCCTGACAAATGATGTGCACATGACCGCGGTTGTATGAAAAAAACAAAAACATGTTTGTGTGCTGGCTGGACATGCCACTTCTCACGCACCATTGTTCCCTCCATGCCAGCAGCAGCAGACAGCAGACAGCAGACAGCAGTTGGTTGGTGCAGCGGTGCTCATCTTCACAGTGCCACCACCGCCAGCTGCCTCGTCTGCCGCGTGCCCTCACAGTGGCAGATGTCGAGGCGGAAGATGCAGGAGCGAGGGTGGAGATGTGCAGCCGCAGTGGTTGCGCGCCTCCACCGCTGCTGCCTGTGGTCGCTGTGCCTGCTGGAAAGAGGTGCCGTGCGGAGGCGAGAGGCGGAGGCGCTGGGGAGAATGCACATGGCTGTTGTGTGGGGCTGCTCCTTTGCGTCTGCACATCTCGCTTCTCCGAGCTGCACTGGCAAGCGAAGGGCGTGGGACGCCTTTCGCCACCAGATCGGAAAGGGCTTATTTGGGCTG